>CAMOHE010050278.1:4443-20769 GCA_946598075.1 Artocarpus hirsutus
ATTATGTTTAAAGTATGTTTGCATTTTTTTTAAATGCATAATGTTTTACAATTTAAGTTATAAGTTTTATGTTGCATTTGTTATGCAATAATACATTACAAGTTATGATTTGCAAATGTGTTTGCATATGATGTGATAGCATTTGTTATGCTCACTAAAGTTAATAAAAGGTAAAGTAAAGATTAAAAAAACATTTCATACCAATCTCTTTGATGTGAGGTATACAAGTAAATTTAAAGTTTGACCTCCTTGATGTGAGGTATATGCCTCGGTGTTTGATGGTCTCAAGTCTTCCACAAGGGAAGCATCATGTTCATAATCTCATAATTAATGATGTTGGTACAAGCACTAAAGTTTATAAGAAAAGGAAAGTTAAGGAATAAAGATAAAGAGTTAAAGTAAGAAATGAATATTCATAAAATGCTCATAATTGAAAGCTCATAATTGAAAGTTCATAATTGTGCATAAATGGAATCATGCATTTTGACTTTGCTTGTATTCCTTGTTATGAAATGTTATGTGTTATGCTATGAAAAACGTTTTGAGAAATGTTTTACGTAAAATGTTCATGAAAAACATTTTTATACTTTCAAGAAAAGGTTTATAAAGGATGTTTTAAGGAAATGTTTTATGAAAAACGTTTCAGAAATGCTTTATGACAAATGTTTATGCAAAACATTTAAGAAATGTTTTATGAAAAACCTTTTTGAAAAACATTTCAAAAATGTTTTATAAAAAACGTATTTAGAAATGTTTTTGAAAAACATTTATGAAAAACAATTTAAGAGAAAAGTTTTTATGAGAAAAGTTTTTAGAGCGTGTTTTAATTGTTTATGACTTTATGTTTAAACTTTCTGAGCGAAAGCTCATAAAAAGTTCCTTCATGCTGTTAGTAGTTCTAAGAGTGACCAGTAGGACTTGTTTGAAGAGCTCGGTGTTGCGGAGGATAGATGCAAAGATTTGGGTATGAATACCACCATAGTAAGCTTCCGCTGTACAAAGAAAATGTTTTCCCACTATTTGGTATAGTATTTTCTGAATTTTAAGAAAATTAAAGTTTTAAGAAATGTTTTCAAAGTTTTAAGATTATATTTTACAAAATGTTCCAAAAATTATTATAAAGATAAGTTTTAAGCTATGATTCAATAAATGTTTCTTATTATGTTTTAAAAAGCAAATTGAAATGGTTTTAAAGTCAAATGTTAGGCAATGTCTCAACTAAAATTAGGACAGAAGTTGTGACAACTTTCAAGAATGTTTAAAGGATGTTAAAAAAAATATTTTAGTATTTTTCATACTAAGTAAGTAAGATTACTGTTTACGAAATGAAGTTTACAAAAATCAAGTGACAACCTCGAAAAGATGGGGCGCCACAACAACATCGCTACCTTCTAGGGAAGTGATGATGTCTACCATTGGCTACCTATAGTGCCAATGGAAATTGTTGATAGAGAGCTTTATAGTAATCTGGTAGTGCTTGACATGTATGACTATGATGTGATCCTAGGGATGGATTTCTTAGACAAGTATAATGCATTTATTGAATGTCGAAAGTGACGAGTTGAGTTCAAACTTGAAGGTGAAGAACGGTTTGAGTTGTTGGCAAACTAAGGAAGAAAACAAAGATCTTTCCATCTACAGTGAAGGCTAAGAATATGTTAGTCAATAGATGTATGGGCTTTCTAGCTAACATAATTAAATAAAAGAATGAAGAAAAGCTAAAGATTGATGATCTGCTAGTTGTTAGTAAATTTAGTGAGGTGTTTCTTGATGATTTGCTAGGGTTTCAGAGAGACTGAATTCAGGATTAAACTTGTGCCTTGTACGGGCCTATCTCAAAAGCTCCATATTGAATGGCACCTACAAAGTTAAATGAATTACATGAGCAGCTGAAAGAACTCTTTGAGAAAGGATTTATTTGACCAAGCTATTCATCGTAGGGAGCACTAATATTATTTCTAAAGAAGACAAATTGGTCAATGAGGCTTTGCATAGACTATCAAGAGCTGAAAAAAGTGACTATAAGAAACAAGTACCTATTGTCAAGGATTGGTGATTTGTTTGATCAATTGAAAGGTGCGACAGTTTTCTCTAAGATCGACTTGAGGTCGGGTTACCACCAATTGAAGACAAAGGAAGAAGATATTCCTAAGTCTGTTTTTCAGATTAGGTACAGTCATTATGAGTTTAGGGTTATACCTTTTGGGAATGCTCTTGTAGCATTTATGGATCTAATGAACTAAGTGTTTAGGGATTTCCTCGATAAATTTGTGATTGTATTTATCAAAGACATCGTTATTTACTCAAAATCTCAAGAGGAGCATAGTAAGCATTTGAGGATTGTGCTGCAAACATTGAAGAAATATCAGCTTTATGCCAAATTCCCAAAGTGTGAATTCTAGCTAGACCGTGTGACATTTTTGAGCCATGTGATCTCTAAAGATGGTGTGATGGTTGATCTTGTGAAGGTGGAAGCTATTAACAATTGGAGCAGACCAAGGACTGTTAGTGAGATAAGAAGTTTCTTGGGGTTAGTAGGATATTATAGGAAGTTTTTGGAAGGTTTTTCTAAGTTGGTTATACCTTTAATAGCACTTACTTGAAAAGGAAAGAAGTTTGAATAGAGTGATGAATTTGAGCAAAGTTTCCAAGAGTTAAAAAGGAGACTAACGAATGAATCTATTCTCATAATTTTGGAAGGCGACCAAGGGTTTGTGATCTATAGTGATGCTTCAAAAATGGGTCTTGGTGCTGTGTTAATGTAACATGAGAAAGTAATATCCTACGCCTTAAGACAGTTGAAAGATTATAAGAAGAAATACCCCACTCATGATTTGGAATTGGTAGCCATGGTTTCGCATCTAAGATTTGGAGGCACTATTTGTATGGAGTCCATTGCAAGATTATCATTGATCACTAAAGCTTGAAGTACTTTTTACACAGAAAGACTTGAATATGAGGTAGGCTAGAGTTGGTAAAGGACTATGACTATAAGATCCTTTATCATCTAAGCAAGGCAAACAAGGTGGCTGATGTTCTGAGTAGAAAATCTTCTGCAGCATTGATGTCAATACAGGAAAGGCCCCAGCCGTTGCAAAAGGAGATTGTGGATTTCAGTATAGAGTTGATTTCAAGATGACTATTATCTTTGACTTTAGCTCTGACATTGTTTGATGACATCCGAGAGAAACAAGATTGAGAATCAAGTCTTTTGAGGATCAAATAGGAGACAAAAGAAAGGAAATGTGATGGTTTTCATGTGTCTAACGATGGAGTTCTATTTTTTGGAGATCGATTATATGTGCCAAAAGCTGATGGCTTGAGGAAGAAAGTGTTGGAAGAAGCTCATGTTGCACCTTATAATATGCATCTTGGTTCCACTAAGATGTATAATGACATAAGAACTAGTTTTTGATGGTTTGGAATGAAGAAAGATGTAGCTAAATGTGTGAAGAAATGCTTGACCTGCCAGCAAGTCAAGGCCGAACATCAGAGACTAGGAGAAGTATTGTAGTCTGTTCAAATACCTGAGTGAAAATGGGAAGATATAGCTATGGAGTTCATAAATAGGTCACCCAAGACTACCAATGGATTCAATGCCATTTGAATAATGTTGATAAGTTAACGAAATCAACACAGTTTCTAGTGATGAGGATGACTTATTCATTAAAGAAGCTTGCAAAGGTATATGTTAAGGAGATAGTGAGACTTCATATAGTCCCCAAATCTATGATCTTAGATAAAGATAGTAAATTTACATCACACTTCTAGAAAAGTGTTGAGGAAGCTATAGGAACAAAACTATAGTTTAGCACTACTTTTTATCCTTAGATAGATTGACAGATTGAGAAGACTAATTAGATATTAGAGGGTGTGCACCGTGCCTGTGCTTTAGACTTTAAAGAAAGTTGGTGCCAGTAATTACCATTGGTAGAATTTGCTTACAATAACAGTTATCAGATGACGATTGGGATGGCACCTTATAAGGTGTTGTACGAGAGGCGGTCTAGGATGCCGATTTATTGACATGAGATAGGAGAGAAGAAAGAGATGGAAACTGAAATGCAAAAGAAGACAAACTTTATAGATAAGACCACAAAAGCAATGAAGAACATTCGCCAAGGAATTAAGACTACTCAGAGCCGACAGAAGAGTTACGCTGATGTTCAACAAAGACCTCTAGAGTTCGTCGTAAGTGACTCTGTTTTTATCAAAGTGGCCCCGATGAAAGGAATAATGAGATTCGATAAGAAAGGGATGCTTAGTCCGCATTATGTAGGACCTTACAAGATTATCAAGAGATTTGGTAATATGGATTATGAATTGGACTTTCCCGAGGAAATGTTGACCGTTCACAATGTTTTCCATGTCTCAATATTAAAGAAGTATGCAGCAGACCCTGAACATGTGATCAAATAACAAACAATATAGGTTCGAGAAGATGTGAGTTATAAGGAAAAACTTGTAAACATTTTGGATAGAGAAATCTGAAAGCAGAGGAACAATGAGATCATACTGGTGAAGGTGTTATGGCATAACTATTGTGTGAAGAAGGTGACATTAGAATGAAAGGTCGATATGAAAATTAGATATCCTGAATTGGTCTAAGTTTTAAGGACAAAACTTTTATAAGGTAGGAGGGTTTGTAACACCCCATTTTTTATATTTAATGGTAAATGGAGAGTCCAACGCCATAATTGACGAAAATAATATCATTACTAATGTGATATTTAGTGATGTTACATATGACAGCGACAAGGGGTTCGATGTGCTAAAAAAGATTCAAGCCAATTATATGAATATTATGGTTATTTATGAATTAATGATGTAATGATGTATTTTGTTTTGTTTTAATTAAAATAAAATATGATAAGATGAAATTGATATGAATTTTGGTTTGTATATTATGGTATGTGATTTATTTATTTTTTTACTATATATATGAATATATATAAGTTAAATTATATATGCCACTATATATCTAATATATACGTGAATTATTAATATAAGTTATACATACATATAATTTAAGAAGGCCTTAGGCCTTTGGCTTGTAGCAAGGCTTTGCTGTGGATAGGAAAAAAAGAAAAAAAAAAAGGAATTACACATGGGAAAAGAAAAAAAAGAGTTTATTAGGGTTTTATAAGCAGCACACATATAAAAACTATATAAAGACCTCCTATTAATAATCCTAGACTCACACTTTATTCCTTCCTCATTGATTGGCTTTATGCTTACTTATCTTTAGCTTTATCAAGGTTTCTGATCTCCTTGTTTTTACTCATCTTGGGAAGTGTATTAATCATTTAACATGTTTGTTTAATGTGTTGGTATATTAGATTAGTATTATAATGATTCTTATTATCAGATGGATTCTTTTATTATATGTATTTCATGTTAATTTGTGATCGAAAAGAGTTAATGATTTGATTCTTTTGATTTAATTTATTTTATTGAACATTGTTAATTGATGAAAATGTTTTATGAGAGTTAGGGTATACTTACTAAGCATTATGTTTACTAGATGTTTCTCATATTGTAGCTAGAATAAGAGTTAGGTATAAGGATAGAAAAGCTTGGTGTGGGTTTGAGTGTGGTAGCAGAAACAAAATATTTGAGTGATGCATCCTGAATTAATGATGATTTAAACTTTTATTCAATTATTTATAATTCTGTAATTTTTAGTTTTTCATTTAATTTATGAGATTCCATAATTTAAAGATATTTTGTTAAGATTAAGATTTTTGGTAATGTTAAAAATATGTTTTCATTTTTAGATGAAGTTATTTGATTCCTTAGTATTAGCTATCGCTGCTATGTTATCACAATATCGTGTAATCGGCTTATCCATAGCAAGAATTACCTCTAGATCCCCAAGGAACTTATGGAGCCACATTGCTCCTTTTGAAGCATCACTGGCAGAAACATACTTGGCCTCCCTCATTGAATCAACAGTGCAAGGTTGCTTGACACCCCTCCAAACAATAGCGCCTCCTCCTAGAGTAAACACAAATTCAAAAGTCAATCTTTGTATCTAGACAGGTTTAAAAATCTAAATCAATGTATCCAAGAGGTGTTAAATCCTCTCCGTAATACACAAGCATATAACTTCTAGTCTTTCTATGGTACTTGAAAATTTGTTTGGCCACAACCCAATGGTTCAGTCCTAGATCTGACTAAAACCAACTCACTATCCCGACCACATAATATATTTTAGGTCATATACAAAGCATAGCATATATGAGATTACCAACTATCGAAGCATAAGACACATTCTTCATGTATTCTTTTTCCTCATCTATCTTTGAATCGTCTCTTTTGAAAAGAGTAATTCCATACCTAGATGGTTGCCCACGTTTCCTGGAATTATGCATTATAAACTTCTAAAGAAGCTTGTCTATGTATGAAGTTTGAGATAAAGCTATTGTTTTGTTTTTTCTATCTCGAAATATTTGGATTCCCTGAACAAAATTAGTCTCACCTAAGTCCTTTATGTCCAACTGCTTGGTCAATCAAATTTTGACCAAATGACAATTCCCCTACATCATTGTCAATTAACAGAATGTCATCTACATAGAGTAGTAGAAAAACCACTTTCTCATCCTTACTATATTTGTAAATATATGGTTTGTCCATGTTATATTCGAACCTATAAATCTTGATCACTTGATGAAATCTTATGTTCCAAAAATGGGAAACTTGTAGAGACTCTATGCTCTTAACCTTTAGCTTTAAACTTGTTTGATTGTACCATATATATGGTCTCATCAAGATAGTCATTTAAGAAATCCATCTTGACATCCATTTGTCAAATCTCATAATCGAGAGTGGTTGCAATGGACAAAAGAATGCGGATGGATTTAAGCATGGCTATAAATGAAAAGGTTTCCTCATAGTCGATAACTTCCTTTTATGTGTATCCCTTTACTACTAGTCTAACCTTATAGGTATAGACTTTCGCATGCACTTCACCTTACGGGTTTTACACCTTTGGGAAGGTCTATAAGTTCCCCAACTTGATTAGTCTTTATAGACTTCATCACAATGTTCATAGCTTCTATCTAGAGCTTTAGATCAACATCCTCTATAGTCTCTTTGTAAGTGCAAGGATCCATATCATGTTTAACCGGTTCAGCATGTAAGCTACACCATTGAACATATACCTTTTGGGCTAACGTCTGATCATCCTACTACAACAAAGCTACTATATTGTTGTTATGTTGGTGTTTCCACATTGATTATATCAGTTTCTATCAAAACCACTAGAACGATCAAATCACTCACCATATTCACGAGTACCACTCTACTATGAGGCTTAAAGTTGTTCATGTAACTTTCCTCAAGGAAAGTTGTATTCATTGAAACCATGATTTTTTTTCCTTTTTGGTCATAGAAATAACCACCTTTTGGCCCTTTTGGATATTCTATATACATGTACATCTCTGAACGTAATTTCAACTTATTTGCTTCCTTATCCTAGACATCTCCATATTCAAATATGGTTTAACAATATCTTCCTACCCATCCATAACATGTAAGGAGTTTAAGGAACCGATTTTGAAGGCACATTGTTCAAAAGATAACAAGCGATCTAGAGCATATCTCTAGAAAGATAAAGGCAATGTCAAATAACTCATCATGGACCTAACCATGTCCATCTAAGTATTATTCCTTCTCTTAGCTACGCTATCCTCCTGCGGAGTGCTTGGTGTAGTCAAATGAGATAAAATCACATCCTCTCCTAAGTATCCTATGAACTCATTAGAAAGGTACTTTCTACCTCGATCAGATCGTAGTAGCTCTATGGGTTTATCTAATTTTCTTCTCCGCTTTAGGTTGAAACTCCTTAAACTTGTCAAAAGTTTTACTCTTATGATGCATTAGGTAAATATAACCATATCTCGAGTAATCATCAATAAAACTGACAAAGCACTAGTACCCTCCTCGTGCCTTGATGTTCAGAGGACCAAAAATATCACAATGCACAATTTCAAGAATTCATTCAGCTTGATTGCCCTTAGACCCGAATGGTCTTACAATTAATTTGCCCTTCAAATAAGATGTCATTATTGTGGTATAGGTTCCACTTTTAAAGGACTTAAAGATCTATCATATACTAACCATTGAATCCTATTTAGGCTAATATGACCTAATTGCAAGTGCTAAAGATAAGTCTTATTTGAGTGAGAAGTTTTAAGTCTTTTAGAGTTATCATTAATCTCAGTGTTCAACAGTGAGTCTATCTTAGGTTTGATAAAATATAAGTTGTTTTTCATCCATCCACTACAAATAAAAGATTTGTTTCTATGAATCACATTTCAATTAAATTCCTTTTAAGTTTATGGAAATAAAAACAATCTCTTAAAATCAAACTCCTATAACTATCAAAATAAAGATAGACATCTCCTATTGCTTCAACCAACACTAAGGATCCAACATCCATCCGTAACATGAGGTGCTCATGTAGCAGATTTTTTTGTTTCCTTAAACCCCTGTAGAAAAACACAAACACAATTAGTCGCACCAGACTCTATGACCCAAGTGTCACTTGATTCTTCAACCAAACAAGTCTCAACAACTAGAAGTTCACACTTACTTACTTCAGCTTTAGAAGTCCTTGTAATTCTTCTTCATATGCATGATGTTCTCGTAGAAGAAACACTTTAGCTTCTTTAGGTTCCTATTCTTTGTCTTCTTATCCTTACCCTTTGCCGGAATAAGAAGACTTCCCATTCTTGGCCTTTTGGTTCTTTCCATTCCCAAAGTTGGAGTTGGAACTAGATGCAACCGCCAAGTTCACCTCGCCACCAGCGGAGCTCCCTGATCATGTTTTTGAACTCCTACAACTGCTTCATAAACTCAGTCAAAGTCATATCCTATCTATTGCTCAAGTTATATTAAGCTCTAAATAGGATGAACTCCTTAGAAAGAGTATCAAAAACCATAGTCATCTATGAATCAGCATCAATGTCAACTCCATGAGTTTGAGCCTTAGCGAGGTAACCCATGACCAACATCATATGCTCTTTCAAGGGCATCCCTGGTTTTTGCTTGTAGTTGAGAAGTTTCCAAAGAGCCCATTGTCGCTTTGTCAAGGCTTGGCCTCCAAACATGTCCTCAAGATTATCAATGATCTACCTAGCAGTTTCATGATCTTTATGTTAAGCATGTGGCACATTATTAATGCTAGCCATGATATAGCAGCCAGTCTGATAATTAGCATCCTTCCAGTGATGATACGCTTGGATTAGTATATACCAACATTGAAAAAACCATGAAAAAATCACAACCCTACAATGATGATTCTTAACTTAGAATTCAACAAGCTGCCTACGGGAGACTTGTTATATTCAATTAGAAATACAGATCCTCTCTGATTAGTATCTACTATCCAAGACCCGTGTGATCAAGCATACACAAATAATCATTTTCTTTGGGTACTAATTTTATTAATTGAGCTCCTAAGGGAGGTAAATAATAAAAATAATTTGAGTATTTAACCATTGTTTCAACTACTTTATCCATGATTTATAATCGTCACCTAGAAGTGAACAATGATAACATATGCTAAAGCAAATTATCCTCTCAAAGATCTAACCCGGTACATAATGTATCCCTTTATAGGGGTAATAATCAATATATGTTACCTATGGACTAATGATGAAGGCTTTAGGTTCTCTCTTAGAAAATCTTCTCCCATTTAATCTTTTAGAAATCAAAGTTTTATGTTAAAATGCATAAACAATTTTTAATAAGCAACACTCCTTGTTCTACCTAACATATTATTAACATACATGACAAAACATATTATAAAGTAATCAAGCAACGCAACAAGCAAAGCTATAAGCAATATAATAAATAACCGCAATATTCTTGCTGCACCTTAGAGAAAAGAAAATAAAAATTACAAAATTTAGTTGAAACATTTTATCAATTATTCATCTTGTATCCTTTTGTAGTATCCTTCTTCATGAAATGTTTGTCTTTAATTTCATTCTCATATAGATCAAATTTTATTCTCTAGTTATCATAAAATTTTGTTCGTTTTTCTCAAAATTATTTCATAAAAGAAAGACATCACAAAAATAACAGAAAATGATTTTCGGCCATTTGGAGGTCGATCGCACCATGTATATTGCGGTCGACCATGCTATTACAGTCCAAACTAGAGAAGCATATTCTTTATTACTTTTTGTAGTTTTAATTTTAATAACAATTCAAAAAATAAACAAACCAACAATTAATTCCATCTTTTTTGAATAATTATTTTAATACAAATTTACAAACCAAAATTAAAATAATAAATCCTAGACAGTAATAATAGACCGCCATCTATTTATATAAAAAACTTAGATAGATACTCTAATTTCTAAGGAACGATAACCAACAAAATTAATTAATTAAAATAAAAATAAAAACTAAAATTTAATTGACAATAATTTATTAATAATCATTCATCATATAATCTCGTGACAACATATAATTATATAGAAACCCTAGAGTTTCAACTCTCTAAAATTAAAATTCAAGCATAGTAGAGATTAAAATTACATAGTTTATGTATATAGCATGATCACAAACTTATAAAAAACTCTGTAAAATATGACTCTGATACCAATTGTTAGAAAACAAGTATGCATCAGAGTTTAAAAGGTTTTAGTTAAAATTTTTTTCTAAAAACAAGTTAAACATGCTATATATATAAATTAATAAAAGATCTTTCATACCTCTTAATAGATTAAAAAACAGCAAGAATTGCTATGACAGAAATCTATCAAAAAAGCATCAACCAACTTTACTTCTTTACTATTCTTTTTCCATTATTGGAGTACGAGTGGTCGTATATCATTTAGTCTTTCCTTCAATAATTGCTCCTTCTAACTACTTGAGAAAACCAAGAGCTACGATTCAGAATGTTGAACAATAGCTCTATGGGAGTTTTAAAGTATTCCTAACAAAACACTCTTCTATAAATCTCTTAAGTGATCTAAGAAACAATAGAAAATTATTTCCTTTATATAAAGGTCAGATTATGGCTAGTTCTTATCAGATATGGCCTCAAAATTTGAGTTAGAGTCAAACTTGAAGCTTAAAACCCATGAAAAATGTTTGCTGAAAAAAGCAGGCATGGTCGACCACATTCATGTATGGCAATCTACTGCGTGGTTAATGCTGACCTGGCAAACACTTTTTTTAGTTCTCATACTTATCTGATTCACCTTATTTAAATTGATTGGATACATCCTACATTACTTGAACTGAATATCCTTTATAGAGATTTAGTTTTAATTTAAATAACTAAATAGAGAAGTTATCTAATTAGAACAATCATATAAAGATAATCCCAAACAAATAAAATCTTTTTCAACTAATTCAACATGTCCATTTTGAATTAATTGATAAAATTAATTCAACTAATTAATTAACATGAATTATTAAATCCAATCAATCTAATTTTAGTCAATCTAATAAATAACATAAGTTACCAATTTATAGAAAAAACACGTCATATTGTTACAGGAAATATTATGAGCTAGCAAAAGGGGCCCAATAGACTTATATAGATAAAGCTTCTATAATTATAAAATAATATATTTCTAACATGTATATTTATATAATTATCAACTCTAAAGCTATTCCACTAAAAGCTTTAAGCTACACTCTTAAACTATATAAATTACAAAGCTCCAATAAGTTTATCATCCATGACTTATTAATATGTGTAACATCCCTATAGGATATTCATAATCTACTTAAGGATAGATCCCGTTTTACATTCTCGATTATATTTATCTTATGTCCCATAATCTCGCCATTGGAATACTTACTATTTATAGCCAATATAAATAGTATACCATTCGATTACACAAATATATCCAAATTGTTGAGCGTTTCAATTTTCAATTATAGGATAATGTCTACAAGAGAATATCATAAACTCTACAAAAGAGCTATAGATTCCATATTTATGAATAACGAGTCTACGTCTATCAAGAGTCATGTCTCCAATGCATCGGTATGCGTTCCTTTCTATAATTTAGGATGTTACCCTTTGGTACTTCACAAGATACAAGTCAAGAATATAGGCTTATTAATTCATTTCAGGATTAAGATGTGATGCACATGATCATCTAAAGTGAATTAATTTATACAAATAGAATTCTTAATCAAATCAATTTATCTCTAGTCCCAATCCAATATGTTCATACCTTAATCCAATATATCTCTGGTGCTTCAATTCTGGATCTCTGTCTATTCAAGTCTAGTAAGTACGAAGCTAAGGGCCTTAAATTTTTTTTTGTACGATTTTTTGGAGTTTATGGGTGGATCAAAATAACCTAGTTTGTAGAGGTCATTTGGGAATGGTCTGAGGCACATTAGAATGAGCAGGCAGGTTGTTGAGAGATTACTCTTCGGTAGCTTGCTTGGATTCCTCTAGAAAGCCTACCAATCCTTGGCACAACATGAAGTGGAAAGCTACTCAACCTGGTCATCTAAAGGTTAATGTTGATGCCACATTAAGGCCCCATATTAATTGTATTGGTGTTGAAATTATTGTTCGGGATGAGGCTGGTTGTGTTTTGGTCCTCGCTGCAATTCACATCTATAGGAATTTTCCTCCCCATGTGGCAGAGTGTTTGGCGATTCAGGAAGGAGTGCGTTTTATTACTGAAGTTGGTTTTTCTAATTAGATCATAGAATTAGATAGGGTTAATGTGGTTAATCTGATTTGCTGTCTGGCACCTAGATCTTTCAAAGCTTCGATTATTCATGGTATTCATGGTATAAATGTGAATCTCAGTTACTAAGGAATGAAAGGAATTAAATTCAAAGAAAAAAAAGCTTTCTAGAATCTGCAATGGAAATTAATAATAATAAGCTAAAAAATTAAACAAAATTTTAAATTTTTTATTTTATTTTTGGGGAATTTTCCGTTCTTGAACATATTGTGGTTTGGTTTTTACTTTTTACTTTGAGTTTTTTATGTAATTAATTTAGGGGTTATTAATTAAAAGGGTGAATTAGTCATTTTGGAGTCCAAAAAAGAAAAGCTCAGAGTATAATAATGATATGTTTAAAAAAACACAAAGCACCTGTTTAATATTTCGTATATGATAGGGTACCAATATGATATTTTGATAAAATATAGGATCCAAAATGATAAAACCTTCATTCTATTAATAACCTTAACTAATTCTCTTTCGTGCTTTTACTGACCCAAAATGAAATGAAAATGAAAATCTAGATTGTATAGATCAACAAAAGCACCATAGCCACAATGCTTGATCGGCCAACTAATACCACTTACAATGAATTAACTCATAATAATAATACTATGATGATGATGATGATGCTGATAGAGGAGAGTTATGTTGGAGAACAAATATATGGAGAACAAAAATAATCTCCACCAATGGAGAAAGCTGTAAGAACCATTAGATTATTATCTAATAATTACGATGAAATGAGCTCATAGTTCAAAAAAAAAAAAAGATTTGGATGTAGACAGTCTACAACACAAAAAAAAAATTACAAAATATTAGTTTTTTATTCAAATAAATCTTGACCATGGATTTTATAAAACTTTTCATCTCCACTTTTGATTCCAAAGCATGTCCAAAACTTAGCACAATTAAGAAGCTTTCCTTCCCTCATCACTATCGTGGCTGCCTAGTCTCCTTTGACAGAATCTGACAAAGGTCACGATATTTTGCTAAGGATAGGTCCTCATGTTGATCGATAGTTGGAAAAGGATGGCTAAGATAGTGGTTAACTATTCACAAAGCCATGGAGTCGACGGTTGGCAAAGGATGGGCCAACGATGGGATTCAAGGGAGCTCATCAGAAAGGGCTCAAGGTTTCACGGGGACTCGTAGCATTCATTAAGGCTTCAACGGGGCTTCGTCAACGTTCATGGAGGCTTCAACAAGGCTTCAATGGCATTTGCGGAGGCTACGTTAGGCTTTGTGTTCATGACAGGTTTTGCGAGGGCCATTGGTTTTTTATTGAAAAATCATCTTCCTCTGCTCCTCATTATCAGTGGTCATGGTGGAGACAATGGAGAAAGAATTATCTAGATTTTCTTTTTCATTTTTAAAATACTTTTAATTAGGTTCTATTATGAAAAGTAAATAATGCAAGACTAAAAGTATAAAACTAAGAGAATTTATAGAGAGAGAAGCTTTTATTTATGGTAAATGAGAGGTATATTTTGAATAAGTGAAGGAAGGTGTATTTATAGGGAAATTTACAGCACTATTCATGATCATTATTCAGGGTATTATTCATCTATGATATCATTACTTACATCATCATTTGTTACTATTCACATAGAATCTGTATTTGCATAGTGTTTATTGGTGGACAATCATATCCTTCTTGTATTCATTTATAACACTCTCCTTTAGTGTCACCATTCATGATGCCTCATTAAAAACCTTTTGGTAGGAAAAACTTAGTAGGATAAAAACCACAGCTATGAGAAAAATAGTACATCATTCTTGTATATGTGCTCCATATTGTCTTTTTAAAAACCTTACCAGGAATATCCTATGGGACAAAACCATAGCAAAGAAAAATGAGTATAGCTGGGTTAAACTTCTTCTCAATTTGACATTAGTTGTTACTTAAAAATCTCTCAAATGACGCATTCTCATATTATGTACTTGTAGTCTGAAAGTTGATGCTTGAATGAGTGTATGAACCTCAATGTCTTTGTTCTTTTCAAACTCTTAGGTAAATGAGAAGAACCTTAGGGGTACATGCTTCATTTGGTCACTCTTGATGTATCATTTCTTTATCTGAGTGACATATACATTATTATCTTCAAATAATACTGTTGGATCCTTATTGAGTGGTAATCTTCATGTTACTTGGATATGTTGAGTCATAGACCTCAACCACACACATTCTTGACTCGCTTCATGGAGCACAATAACTTTGGCATGATTTGAAATAGCAACCATTGTTTGCTTTTGTAAATGTCAAGAAATCATAGTACCTCCACACGTGAACACATATCAAGTTTGAGATTTGGTTTGATGTGGATCTAATAGAGAACGTTTCTAATGTCTCCATTTAGGAGTTGAGCAAAATCTTACTACTAAGTTACAACAAAAGCAATATTTGGTTTTGTGCATTTGGCAAGATACATAAGAGCTCCTACTGCACTTAGGTATGGTATTTTTAGGACCAATAACCTCTTCATTATTTTCACAAGGATGAAATAGATTCGTTTACATATTGAGTGATCTATTCATCATTAAAGTACTCAAAGGAATGACTTTATCCATGTTAAAGCATTTTAAGACGTTTTAGTATAATTTAATTGATGCAATAAGTATCCCATTTTGAAAATGCTCAATGTATAAACTAAGACAATATTTGGTTTTTTCATGATTTTTCATTTCAAATTCCTCCTTTAAGGATGTCACTATCTTAATAATTTCTTTATGTTCCAATGATATCTAAATCATCAGTGGAGACAGCGATAATCATATATCCATATGTTATTTTTTTAACAAAAATACATGGATGTATAGGATTATTCTTATATCCTTTCTTTAACAACTATTTGCTTAAATGATTACATCATATGCACCCGGATTGCTGTAACTTATACAATGATCTTTATAACTTGATCGAATAAATTTCTTTGGGCTTTGAATTTGATGCTTTAGGCATCTTAAACCCTTAAGGAATTTTCATACAAATATCACTATTAAGTGATCCGTGTAACTACATTGTAATTACATCCATAAGATGCATTTCTAAATTTCAGAAATAGCTAGGCTGATTAAATATTTAAATGTAATTGCATCCATTACTAGAGAATACATTTCCTTATGATCGATTCCATGTCCTTGTGAAAAACCTTGTGCAACGAGTTGAGGCTTTATACCTTACAACCTTGTTTTTCTCATTGCACTTCCACACAAAGACCCATTTATATCTTACAGGTCTCATAGCTTCAAGTGTGAGAATAATACATATACTTCTTATCTTTTTTCAGTCTCAGACTATGTATCATATCCATAAAGACATATGTTATTAAACCTTAACAAATTCCTTTTGGATTTTGCTGAAAAAAAATATCATTTACGAATAATTTTGTTCCATTTGGCAATATGAAGCTAGTTTTACCAATACCCTCAGTCAAGTCTATAGGACCTAATATTGTAGTTATGATTGCCTTTGTTGGTTTTAAATATGAGATGTACATTTTATTTTTAAGGATAATGTGTATTGTACCACTATTCGGTATACATATATCCTCAACATTAGCTTTAAAATTTTCTCCTTCATTAGTATCCATATTCAGCTTTA
>CAMOHE010050279.1:0-33492 GCA_946598075.1 Artocarpus hirsutus
ATGTTGTCTTGACTTGTGTCTTTTGATGTACCAAAGGGTGACACCCACATCTTAATAGTGGTATGCATGCCGGTACGTTGGAGGCATGACTCTTGATGACGTAGACCTGTTATTCATAGATATGGAATCCATAGCTCCTTTTTAGGAGTAGTGATATCCTCTTATATGCGTTATCCTGTAATTGAAAAACTGGAGTGCTTAACCATTTGGATACATAAGTGTAACCGAATGGTAAACTGTCTTTGGATGGCAAGTTTTTTGATGGTGAGATAATGGAACGTAAGATAAAAATAATCGGGAAGGTAAAACAGAACTTGTTCTTAAGCTGATTTTGGATAATCCTATGGGGAAACGATACACTATGATATGTCATGGAGACTTAGCTATACGGGCTTCGTAATTCTATAGAGTTCGAGAGTGCAGCTCTAAGCTTTTAGTGGAGTAGCATTGGAGTTGATAATTATGAAATGTATAAATGGGATATTGGGTTTCATAATTATCAAGAGCTTGAACTATATAGGTCCATTTGGTCCCCTTTGCTGGCTCACAAAATCCTGTAACGATACGACATGCTTTTACAATAATTGGTGACTTATGTTGATTTATTAGATTGGTTGAAAATTTGGAAGAATCAAATAATTCATATCTGTTTGTCGGTTGAATTAATTTTGTGAACAAAATTAATTCAAGATAAACTTGTTGAATTGTTGGGGTCAGATAATTCTTGTCTGTTTATCAGTTGATTTAATTTTAGATAAATTAAATCAAGATAAACTTGTAGAATTATTTGGAATCTATTTATTTTCTTAGAGATTATTTAGATAAAGTTGTTTTAATTAGATAACTTCTCTGTTGGGTTATTTGAATTAAAACTGAGGCTTTATCCTATAGAATCTCAGGTGAAAAATAAAAGATTCGCGTGATTTTTATTCCGGCAATTCGGCATGCTGAACTTACAGTTCAGCCTGCCTATGCGCGAATTAAAAATTGCACGTTTTCACGCGTTTTTATACGTATCTTATACGTTATTGACCCAAATTTGATTCCTTTTCGAATTTTTGAGACCTTATCTGATAAGGAATAGACCCAACCTCTATAAATAGGGAGTGAGTCTAATGATTTATTCAGATCAATAGAGAGATTAAGAGTGATACTCTACTGGTGAGAATCTAAAACTCCCTGAGAGCTCTTGTTCACAAATCACAAACAATAGGTTTGGGTTCTCTCAATTGGTTGGAAGGAGAGTCACCTTGAGGAAGAGCTGTACGTGTGAGCCCACACTCACTCCGATCGTGGATAGAGAATAGCAGAGAAGACCAGTTGGTTGAGGCTCTTTTGGAACGTTACTTCTCTACATAGATTTCGGGAGCTTTTCGGCGCATACAAGGTCAGTAAGATCAAGTTAATTTATACATGTAGCATGTCGAACTTGTATTTTGAAAAATACTCTGATTTAAAATTTTTAAAATTTTGCTGCGTATTATTTTTCCAATAGAACTTACGTACCAGACTTGGAAGATCCTTAATTTATAGACTTAGGAATCATATTTTATTTTTAGATTCGGGTTAGCTTCTGTATTTCAAGAATTATCTCAGTGCTTTGACGTGAATGGTCTTAGTTGATGCTAGTTTTCTTTAGAATATTTTGTTCTAATAAATGGTATTAAAAGTCTCTTCATGTTAAATTATTAGGAATCAATAATTTTTCAAATGTGATTCTTGTAGAAAAATTCTCAATTTTAACCATCTATAACTCTTTAAAATTGTTGAATTTGAGAGCAATTATTTAAAAAATTTTTGGTTAATATTTTATGGAAATTTTGGTTGTATTCTGTTAAAATATATATATGTGTGTGTGTGTATATATATATATATATATATATTAGTATATAGAGATTCACGTTTTTTTGTTGAAATCCTTATATATATATATATATATATATATTATATAGTTATATATATGTATGGCAGCACGTGAAGTGTAAAGAAATTTTTTCTTTATTTTTTATTTTTATTTTTTATTTTGCTTTCATGTATATATTCGGCTTTGGTTGAAGAGTACAGAGTAAACAAACCTTTTTTTTTCCTCTGGCGATTGTCATATACAGCGCATGACTTTGAATTTGCTTTCATGTATGAATTCGGTTTATGGTTTTATATACATATATTCATATTTGAATTTGGTTTTATGTATAGATTAAAAAAAAAAAAAAAAAAAAAGAATTGGTTTCTAACCTTACGGCTGCCGAAAAGAGAAGAGGAAAAAAGGGCAGGCTAGGGGTTTGTTTTCAAAGGATCTAGGTTTCAGCCCAGCGTTTAACAAATAATACACGGATCCAATTGGGCCTGTGACTAGCACATTTGGGAAGCTTAGCCCACAGCTGAAAAAAAAAATACAATAGGTGTCTAAATTATTGTTATGAAATTAAAATCTAATACAATATTCAAAATATCTTAAAAATATCCTTAATGATATAGCAATTATCTTAATGATATTACATATTGTATTATATAATTACATATAAATAATTTTAATGATATCATTATGAGACATTTGTAAAATTTTTATAAATTAGAGTCATATTTTAATTCAATAAAAGTAATTAGGCTAATTGTCTTATTGACAAAAAAAAAATGATAGTGGTGACAGGGGCCTTGGCTGTGACACAAAGAAAATAAAGGGTGGGCTGGTTTAGGATCTGGGTTAGGTTCACCCCACCTGGTCTAGCCTCGACCTAGTCAGAGTTGACTAGTTAAAAGTTGACTTTTGACCAAAATTTTTTATTTTTTATTTCTTTTATTTTAATTTTGGTTATTTGTGGTGCAATTTTAAATTCAAATATTAGTATTATATATATATATATTGAAATGAATTAATTAAAGCAATGTGTTACTAAAGTGGCATCTCTTGTAGAAATTAATTTATTTTGGAATATAAATAATATGTCTATCTAACTTACGTGAATATTGATCGGCCTAAAGAAAGGCCAATATTTGATAGAATTGCATATATATCTTTGGTAATAAACACGTGATGATTCTTTGGTTTTACATGTAAACAATAAATTGGCCCAAAGGAAGATTTATCGTTTGACATGTTCTTATTGTCAGCGTTTAATAACTACACCAAGATGTCACTTATAATTTAATATTTCTATCTAAAAACTAAATATTAATGCAGTGCCTAGTATCTTGAGATGGGGACCTTTTTTTAGATTTATTATTGCTATTTTGGATTCTTATATGAGCTTGTTTTCTTGTTTGTTTGTTCTCTGATTCCATTACTGTCACGCCCCGGAGTACGGGAGGTGACGTGGTGGTTTAATTAAGTAATTAAATGAGAATTTAGTTAAAAACAGGGTTTTCGAACTAGATTTATAAATAAAAATGAGATAATTTTAAAATCGTTCAAATAGAATAAATTAAAGAAATAAAACAAACCATCATAATAATTAAGCAAATAAAAAGAACATAAAAAAAAATATTTAAATATGAGATAGAACGAGTATGGGTCTCACTGGCTCACATATTGTGCACACACATGTAGTACTGATAATATTACAATACAACCACAGTCCAGAAATAAAGAAAGTTAAAAATTTTAGATGCCTTGAATTGTACTTTAAGCTACCCAAATCTTCTATTGGTCGTAAGTCCGGTCAGCGGACTCTTCTCCAATCCTAGGCTGATATCCACCTATGGGTAAGATTTAAAAATAATAATAACGTGAGCAAAAGGCTCAGTAGGACTATATCTTAAAATAAACAGATAAATATTCTAATAGAACTTTCTTAATAAATAAATAATTAAATAAATCAAATATGTATTTACATTTAATAAAACTCCATTGAAAACAGTTTGTCAAGAGTACCTTTTTAATTCTCTCGGGCAAACCAAATATTCACCACCGAAGTAGCCCAGCTGGGTTTCGGGACCTGTCCCCAAGGTCGTTCACTACACGACCCGATCTCTGTTATGGCATCATGCCCATATATCTTTCTTTAATTATGAAAATCTATGTTTATCGAATATAGTCATTTACATTCTTTATAAAGTTCATTATGAACATTTCTCAATTATTCATCGAAAACATTTGATAAAAATCCATTTTTGGCTTAAATCATTTTGAAATAGGCTACCAAAAAATAGGGTAGAAGTCTTACCTCGATATCCGTGTCAGTGTCCCACTTCGTGACCCCGATCCACTATACGTTAGCTCCGCGGATACACGTACAACCTTAGATACAAACTAGGTCTATTAGTATCTAATCCGAGATATCCTATGATATTAAATCATCTCATTGTGTCCTAGTGTGCCATTTAGGTTCACAAAATCATTTTATAAAGTCAAAATTTCAATCGGAGTTCAAAACAGTGAAAACATGTGAAAAATCACAAAATTTGAGTTATGTTTGGTCGACCTGCTGGTCCCCCTGGTTCGGCCAGCCGAAGTGCACAGTTTGGCCTGCCGAAAGACCAAGTCCGGTCGGCCGAACTTTTCCAAGTTCGGCCTGTCGGTCGGATGAATCCGGCTTGCCAAAGATCAAGTTCGGCCTACCGATCTGGGAAATTCCAGAAATTTCCACGCACAGGTTCTCAGCCTCCCGAGTCCCAATCTTCAATCCAACCTGTTTTTTCTCAGTCCTCAAGCATGGATAATGATCAAATCTGATAAATAAACATTATTAAACACTTTTCAACTCATTAAAACAAGATTTACGCAAGATTTTCACAAAAATCCAAAAATAGAGAAAATAGAGAAAAATTGAAAAATCTTGATTTCAATCCCTTTTTGTTCAAACAAAGTTTCAATTCTAGTTATTCTAAGTTACTCTAACCTAGATTGAAGCTTTTCTAAGCTCAAACGAGCTCGAATATCAAAATACAAGAAAATTTAAAAAATAAAAAAATTTTTGAATTTTTAAAAACTAACCTCGAATCGAAGCTTTAAAACGATGTTTTTGTTGTTGAATCTTGTTCTCGAGCCTTCAATCTACTAACCCAAAGCTTGAAATCAATTTTTGGTTCAAAATTTTAGAGAGAGATTGAGAGAGTGAGAGAGGAACCGAGAGAGTGAGAGTGAGAGGAGAGAGAAAGCGAGAGAGAAAAATGAGGAAGAGAAAGAGAGAGAGATGAAATAAATAGAGGAAGAGAGAGAAAAGTGGTTGCACAAGACTATGTGCAACTACACACTGTTTTTAAATCAAATTGTTTCATTGAAATTTAAATTAACAATTAAAAACAATTTAGAATAATTAAAAATTATTAAAAGAGTAAAATAACACAAGGTTACTAAATTTTCACAAAATAATCAAATTGAATTTAAAATGCTCATTATGGCACACTAATCCACCATTTAGCACTCTAATATCATTTAATTAACTTCGGGGTGTTATAACTCTCCACCCCTAAAAGAAATTTTGTCCTCGAAATTTACAAATCGATTTCAAAAGCAAAACAAATGCGGATACAACTCCTGCATACTTGATTCCAATTCCCAAGTGGCTTCATAAACGCCGTGATGTTGCCACACGACCTTAACTAACGAAATCTCACGACGACGCAAGCTAATCACTTTACGGTCGATGATCTGAATCGGCACTTCTTCATATGTTGTGTCTTCTTGAATCTACACATCCTGAAACAAAACAATCTTACCCTGCTCGGGTGGACACTTATGAAGCATCGATACATGAAATACGTCATGAACATGCAAAAGTTCTGGAGAAAGGTTAAGTCGATACGCAACCATACCAACACGTTGAGTAATCACGAATGGTCCAATATATCTTGGCGTGAGTTTTCCTTTTATTCCGAATCATGAAATACCCTTGCGAGGTGATACCTTTAAGAGTACGAAATCTCTAACCTCAAATTTCAAAGGTCAATGTCTTCTATCCGCATAGCTCTTCTGTCGACTTTGAGCTGCTTTCAATCGATCCTAAATCACGACAATCTTCTCGTTGCTATCACGAATCTCATCTGGTCCAAGGATAACTCTATCTTCTGGCTCGGCCCAACATACTGGGGATTGACATGGTCGCCCATACAATGCCTCAAACGGTGCCATTCCAATACTTGATTGATAGCTGTTGTTGTATGCAAACTCCACCAAATGCAAGTATTTCTTTCAGTTCCCGCCGAAGTCTAACGCACAAGCACGCAACATATCTTCGAGAATCTGCATGACTCGCTCAAATTGCCCATCGGTCTGAGGATGAAATGCCATGCTAAAGTTTAAATCTGTGCCCACAACCTCCTGAAAGCTCCTTCAGTACCTGGCATTAAATCTGGTATCCCTATCTGATGTGATGGACAAAGGAACTCCATGCAATCGTACTATGTTTTGCATATGCAACTCCCCGAGAATCCTCCTCGAACATGTCGATTTGAACGGAATGAAATGAGCTGACTTCGTTAACCTGTCAACCACGACCCAAATAGCATTGTGTTGCTGCTCCGTCCTTGGCAATCCGGTAAGAAAATCCATCATCACATGCTCCCATTTTCACCCTGGAATAGGAAGTGGCTGAAGCTGACCTGCTTGCTTCTGATGCTCGACTTTCACCTGAAGACAAGTCGCACATTTGGCCATGTGTTCTTGAACACCTTTCTTCATGCCTCTCCACTAATATTGCCTCTTTAAGTCACGATACATCTTCGTACTCCCTGGATGAATGGCGAACTGAGACCTATGAGCTTCGTCCATTACGGCCTTCTTTACTTCTACGATAGCTGAAACCGCTAAACGCTCCCTGAAGTACAATGATCCATCTGCATGTATCCTCCATTCTTCGAACTGCTCCCTGTTTCAAATCTACGTCCAGATTCCCTGAAGATGCTGGTCTTGCCATTGATTCTGCTTCACCATCTGAACAAGAGCTGGGGTCATCCTCATGTGAAACACCAAAATACAATCGTAGTCCTCGCAACACTGTAGATTGAACTCACTTACTGTCGCATCCCTTTTCCAATCTTCGAGAGCCAAACAAGCAAGAATTCCTGAAGATTTTTGACTGAGCGCATCCGCGACAACATTAGCTTTCCCAGGATGATACTACAACACAAAATCATAATCTTCCATATATTCTATCCATCTCCGCTGCCTCAACTTCAAATCCCTTTGAGTGAACAGATACTTCAAGCTCTAGTGGTCGGAGAAAACCTGAAATGTTGCCCCGAATAAATATCATCTCCAGATCTTCAATGCAGGAATCACCACTGCGAGCTCTAGATCATGAGTAGGATAATTTCGTTCGTGAGGTCGTAACTGTCTCGATCCATACGCTACCCACGCATCCCTGTTGCATCAACACGCATCCAAGTCCACGTCCTAAAGCATCTATGTAAACTTCGTACGGTTTGTTAATTCTGGGAATGATCAACACTGGTGCTGAAGTCAATCGATTCTTCAATTCTTGAAAAGCAAACTCGCATTCTTCATTCCACTCGAACCTGACATTCTTCCTAATCAACCTCATCAACGGTGCTGCTATCTTCGAGAAGTCCTTCATAAATTTTCTATAATATCCTGCAAGTCCCAAGAAGCTACGGATCTCTGCCACATTCCTCGGTCATTCCCAATCCAGAATGGCTTCGATTTTTGACGGATCCACTGAGATACCTTGTTCCGAAATGACATGACTTAGAAATTTGACTTCCGTCAACCAAAACTCACACTTTTCCTTCTTGGCATATAACTAATGTTTTTGTAGAGTCTGAAGCACGATCCTGAGATGCTGCTCATGCTTCTCCCAAGTCTTAGAATAAACCAGAATGTCATCGATGAACACAATCACGAACTGATCCAAGTAGGGCCAGAATATCCTGTTCATCAAGTCCATGAAAGCTGTCGGAGAGTTCGTCAATCCAAACGACATCACTAGAAATTCAAAATGTCCATACCGGGTCCTGAAAGCTGTCTTAGGAATGTCCTCTTCCTTAAGCTGGAGTTGATGATATCCCGATCTCAAGTCTATCTTTGAGAAGTACCGTGAACCTCCCAACTGATCAAACAACTCATCGATCCTAGGCAATTGATACTTATTCTTCACTGTGACTCGATTCAATTGCCGATGATCTATGCATAACCTGAGAGTTCTATCATGCTTCTTACCGAACAAAACCGGAGCTCCCCACGGTGATGTACTATTCTAGATGTATCCCTTATCAGCAAGTTCCTGAAGTTGCTTCCTGAGTTCTTTCATTTCTACCAACGCCATCCGATAAGGTGCTATAGAAATCGGGGCTGTTCTTGGAAATAATTCGATACCAAACTCAATCTCCTGATGTAGTGGTAATCCTAGTAGCTCGTCGGGGAAAACATCTTCAAATTCGTCTACTACTGGAACTACTGCACGTCTTCTCCAAACACTAGGCTCTCCTTCCAAATCCATGAAGATAGCATAACAAATTGTGTTCTTCCGCCCTCCGAGGCATGCCCTAACATGACGCTCACTCATTAACCAATCACCACCACCCTGGTAGGTGATTACCATCCCCTATCAGACACTAGGGTCACTTTCCTAAGTTGGCAGTCCACTACTGCACTGTATCTGGACAACTAACCCATCCCTAAGATTACGTCATAGGTTCTCATGGGGATTACAATTAAATCACTTTTCAAAATCTCATCCCTGATCTTTATTTTACAAGCTTTACAAATATTATTCACAGACACCCGCCCCAGGGGTGAAGCTACAACTAAGGGTTCGTCAAACTCTTCTATCTCTAATCCCAAGGCATGTATAAAAGAACTCAAAATGAGAGAATGAGTGGCACTAATATCAAACAACACGTGTGCTAAGGACTGAGAAACCATGATCGTACCATCGACAACTGCGTTATTGGTCTGGGCATCTGAACTCCCTGATGTCATCACGTGAACCTGCACTAGAGCTTTTCCTTTTCCTCTACCCACATTACTAGTTCCTAGATTAGCTGGCCGATACTGCTGTGATGATGGCGACTGGACACTAGCTATACTCGGTGCTCAATACTGAGGAACGTTATGCTGAAAACTCTGTTACTGATGACCTTGTGCTGGATATGATAGTTGCTGAGGAGAGAACTGATGGAATAGAAGCTGAGGATACTACTGAGGCTGAGGTAGAGTTTGAAGCTGAGGCTGATGACTAGCTCCTTCTCCGATCTAAAATCCTAGGCGAGCACTCCTGATCGGGCAATTCCTCTTGATGTGTCCTGGCTGCTGGCAATAATGACAGTAGAAGCTGTAGGGATTGCTACGCCCACTGCTGGATGAACTGCTGTTGCTGTTGTTCACGCCACCTTGTTTGCTCTTCCTTAGAGTCGGTCGACTGCTGATATTCCTCCTACCGCTCCTCTGTGGTCCTCCTGATGCCTTGGCTCGATTCTCATAATACTGCACGTAATCATTCTCCACTGATATCGCTGATGACACAAGCTCTCCAAAGTTCCTGAGTTGCAGAGCAACTATCTGTCGTCGAATAGGAGCCTTAAGTCGTTCCTGAAATTTGATACACCTCTCATGCTCCGATGCCACTCTGAGGGAGCAAATCTAGCCAATTCATTGAACTTCGCCTCGTATTCCTAAACTGACATATCGCCCTGCTGCAACCTATAGAATTCTGTTGCCTTTTGGTCCCTGTATCCCTACGAAAAGTACCGATTGTAGAACAGCTCCTCAAACCTGTCCCAATCAATATTACCATTATTCTCCAGGCGCTTTGCTTACTTCCACCAAGTATTAGCACCACCTTTAAACTTATATGCTGCGAATTCCACGCGATACTCCGCTGGCACACCAAGCGTATCCAAGTGCTTCACGATCGAGTCTAATCAATATTCTACCACCTACGGGTCCTCGGTTTCATCAAAGTCGATATAGATGCACATCGAAACTCCTTAAAGTGCGTATGCCGATGACTAGCCTTAGAATCATCAGGTCTTGCCCTTGCTGTCATCTGCCGAAATGCTGCAAACATAGCCCTCATCATGCCCTCATCATTTCCAAACTCAGCATCCGCTGTCGAGCAACATCTAGGTGCCATTCTCTCACTTCTGAAAACAAAATTTGGACTATCAGTGATATTCCATTGTCGTACCTATGTGTGCACAATTCCCAAGGTTCATAACCTTGAGCTCTGATACCACTCTGTCACGGCCCAGAGTACAGGAGGTGACGTGGTAGTTTAATTAAGTTAATTAAATGAGAATTTAGTTAAAAACAAGGTTTTAGAACTAGATTTATAAATAAAAATAAGATAATTTTAAAATCGTTCAAATAGAATAAATTAAAGAAATAAAATAAACCATCATAATAATTAAGCAAATAAAAAGAACGTAAAAAAATATTTAAATATAAGGTAGAACGAGTATGGGTCCCACTGGCCCACATATTGTGCACACACATGTAGTACTGACAATATTACAATACAACCACAGTCCAGAAATAAAGAAAGTTAAAAATTTTACATGCCTTGAATTGTACTTTAAGCTACCCAAATCTTCTACTGGTCGTAAGTCCGGTCAGTGGACTCTTCTCCAATCATAGGCTGATATCCACCTATGGGTAAGATTTTAAAACAATAAAAACGTGAGCAAAAGGCTTAGTAGGACTATATCTTAAAATAAACAGATAAATATTCTAATAGAACTTTCTTAATAAATAAATAATTAAATACATCAAATATGTATTTACATTTAATAAAATTCCATTGAAAATAGTTTGTCAAGAGTACCTTTTTAATTCTCTCGGGCAAACCAAATATTCACCACCGAAGTGGCCCAGCTGGGTTTCGGGACCTGCCCCCAAGGTCGTTCACTACACGACTTGATTTTTGTTATGGCGTCATGCCCATATATCTTTCTTTAATTATGAAAATCTCTGTTTACCGAATATAGTCATTTACATTCTTTATGAAGTTCATTATGAACGTTTCTCAATTATTCATCGAAAACATTTGATAAAAATCTATTTTTGGCTTAAATCATTTTGAAATAGGGCTACCAAAAAATAGGGTAGAAGTCCTACCTCGATATCTGTGTTGGTGTCCCACACCGTGACCCCGGTCCGCTATACATTAGTTTCACGGATCCATGCACAACCTTAGATACAAACTAGGTCTATTAGTATCTAATCTGAGATATTCTATGATATTAAATCATCTCATAGTGTCCTAGTGTGCCATTTAGGTTCACAAAATCATTTTATAAAGTCAAAATTTCAATCGAAGTGCAAAACAGTGAAAATAGGTGAAAAATCACAAAATTTGAGTTATGTTCGATCGGCCTACCGGTCCCCCTCGTTCGGCCGGTCGAACTGCACAGTTCGGCTGGTCGAACTGCATAGTTCGGCCTGCTGGAAGATCAAGTCTGGTCGGCCAAACTTTTTCAGGTTCGGCCTGCCGGTCGGATGAACCCGGCCTACCGAAGATCAAGTTCGGCCTGTCGATCTAGGAAATTCTAGAAATTTCCACACACAGGTTCTCGGCCTCCCGAGTCCCAATCTTTAATCCAACCTGTTTTTTCTCAGTTCTCAGGCATGGATAATGATAAAAATTGATAAATAAACATTATTAAACACTTTTCAACTCATTAAAACAAGATTTTCACAAAAATTTGAAAATAGAGAAAATAGAGGAAAAATGAAAAATCTTGATTTCAATCCTTTTTTGTTCAAACAAAGTTTCAATTCTAGTTATTCTAAGTTACTCTAACCTAGATTGAAGCTTTTCTAAGCTCAAACGAGCTCGAATATCAAAATACGAGAAAATTTGAAAAATAGAAAAACTTTTGAATTTTTAAAAACTAACCTTGAATCGAAGCTTTAAAACGATATTTTTGTTGTTGAATCTCGTTCCCGAGCCTTCAATCTACTAACCCGAAGCTTGAAATCAATTTTTGGTTCAAAATTTTAGAGAGAGATTGAGAAAGTGAGAGAGGAACCGAGAGAGTGAGAGTGAGAGGAGAGAGAGAGAGAGAAAGAAAAATGAGGAAGAGAGAGAGAGAGATGAAATAAATAGAGGAAGAGAGAGAAAAGTGGTTGCACAAGACTGTGTGCAACTACACACTGTTTTCAAATCAAATTGTTTCATTGAAATTTAAATTAACAATTAAAAACAATTTAGAATAATTAAAAATTATTAAAAGAGTAAAATAACACAAGGTTACTAAATTTTCACAAAATAATCAAATTAAATTTAAAATGCTCATTATGGCACACAAATCCACCATTTAGCATTCTAATATCATTTAATTAATTCGGGGTGTTACAGTTGCTAGTTCTGCCTTAAACATTACTGCCAACATCAATTCCATTCCTATGTTGATTGGTACCAACTTCAAATCATGACAAGAGAACCTCCTTATAGTTCTCAGAGTCATGGATTTCGACCTTGCATTAAAGGTTCCTTTTCCTGCATCTTTTACAGATAAGAGTTCCTTTAATGAAAAGAGGGACATGGAAAGATGGGAGAAGTCAAATCATATGTGTATGATGATCATGAAGAAGGCTATTTCAAAAGTATTCAGGGGCACTGTATTGGAAACGATAAAGACAACCAAAGAGTTCCTTAAGGACATTGAGAAGAGATTTTCTAAAAATAAAAAGGTTGAAACAAGTACACTTTTAGCAAGCCTCATCTTAATGAGATATAGAGGTAATCGGAACATTAGGGAGTACATCATGGAGGTATCTCATCTTGCTCCAAAGCTGAGAGCACTTAAGCTTGACCACTTTGAGAACTTGCTAGTGTATTTAGTTTTCATATCTCTTCTCACACAATTCAGTTAGTTCAAGATGAGCTACAACTATTAAAAGGAGACGTTGTCTCTTAATGAGCTCATCTCACATTGTGTGCAAGAAGATGAAAGGTTGAAGCAAAAAAAGACAGAAAGTGCTTACTTGGCTAATACTTCTAAGGACAAAAGGAAGAAAAGAAAGAAGGATAAGGAAGTCAAAGTTATGGCACCTCAAAAGAAACAATAAAAGACACCAGATAATCTAGAAGGTATGGGTAATTTCTTCTATGGGGTTGCAAGACATAAAAAGAAGCATTGCACTAATTACCATGCTTGGTGTGATAAGAAAGGTATGCTTCTTAACTTGGTTTGTTTAAGATTAATTTAACTTCGGTACCTAAACACACTTGGTAGATAGATTCTAGTGCAAACACTCACATCTAGGTGTCTATGTAGGGTTGGCAATATACCGAAAGCCAAATGATGGTGAAAGAAACATCTATATGGGTGATGGCAAGAAGGTTAAAGTTGAAGCAATAGAAAAATTTAGATTGTTGTTGAAGATTGGATTTTATTTGGATCTTGATAAGACATTTATTGTATTGTCTTTTAGACAAAATTTGATTTCTATTTCTGCCTTAGAAAAATCTGGTTATTCTTATTTATTTTAAAATGGAAAATTTAGTTTGTTTCATGATTCAAAATTAGTTGGTTTTGGTTCTTTGTCAAGTTACGATAATCTTTATTGAATTGATACAATTGCTTCCTTAAATGAATCCCTACAATTAAATACACAAGGTATAAAGAGAAAATTAACCAATGAGAATTCAATTGTGTTATAGCACAAGAGATTAGGTCATATCTCCACAAAGAGAATTTAGAGACTTGTTTCAGTTGAAATTGTAGACCCTTTAGATTTTACAGATTTTGATGTTTGTGTTGACTGTATAAAGGGAAACAAACCAATAAAAGGAGATTTAAAGCCAATAGGACTTAGGACGTCTTAGAGCTTATCCACATAGATATTTATGGGCCGTTTCCTATATTTCTTGGAATGGTCAACAATATTTTATAACATTCATATACGATTTTTCTAGATATGGCTACATATATCTCATTCATGAAAAGTTATGGTCATTGTATTTGTTCAAAAACTATAAGCCTGAAGTTGAAAACCAATTTAGTAAAAGGATTAAAAGCGTCAGATCTAACCGTGGTGGTGAGTACTATAGTAGATATGATGGTTTAGGTGAACAACGTCTAGGACTGTATGCTAAATTTTTAGAGGAATACAGTATCATCCCATAATACACTACACTAGGTTCGCCCACTATAAATGGTGTTGCTAAAAGATGAAACAGGACACTTAAAGATATGGTAAGGAGTATGATCTCTCATTCTATCTTACCAGAATCACTCTAAGGAGAAGCCCTTAAGACTACAACATCTATCCTTAACAGGGTTTCAACTAAAGCAACTGCCAAAATCCTTTACGAACTTTGGATGGGTAAGAAGTCTAGTTTAAAGCATTTACATGTTTTGTGATGTCCAGTTGAGGCAAGGCCTTATAGGCCTAATGAAAAGAAACTAGACTCAAGGATGGTGAGTTGCTATTTTGTTAGATACTCTGAAACATCCAAGGGGTACAAGTTTTATGATCCCATGACTATTCAATTTTTGAGATAAGAAACACCCAGTTCTTTGAGGATGTCGAGTTTGCAGGGGGAGATAAGGTTAGGGACCTTGTCTTTGAAGACGAATATGTTAATATTCCTACAAATGTTATTGACATTGATCAGGCTCCTATTCCTAAATTGTTCAAGGAGCAGACCCAAATCAAGACAATGTTGGAGAACCTCCCATTCTAGAAATTGTTCTAGAAGAACAAACCCTACCACCTCAAGAACCTATGCCATTAAGGAGATCTACTAGAGAAAGGAGAAGTGCGGTGTTAAATGATTACATTGTATTTCTCCAAGAACATGAGTTTGACATCAGTGTGGTGGAAGATGATCCTATCAACTTCTGTCAAGCCATGAAAAGTTCTAAATCTCAAGAGTGGTTTGATGCCATGAATGAGGAGATAAAGTCTAGATAATGACGTTTGGGATCTTGTCCCATTGCTTGAATGAGCAAAAGCCATTGGTTGCAAATGGATTTTTAAGACCAAGGGGGATTCAAAAGGTGATGTGGAGAGGTAAAAGACTCGTCTCATCGCTAAAGACTTCACACAGAAAGAAGGCATCAATTATAAAGAGACTTTCTCTTCAATTTCTTCAAAAAACTCTTTTAGGACTATGATGGCATTAGTGGTGCATTTTGACTTTGAGCTTCATCAAATGGATGTTAAGACTGTGTTTCTTAATGGCTACATTGATGAAACAATCTATATGGTGTAACCGGAAAACTTTATGTTGGGAGATGCAAAGAAGATAGTTTGCAAGTTAAAAAAATCCATCTATAGGCTTAAGCAAGCATTTCGTCAATGGTATTACAAATTTCATCAGGTTATCATCTCGTGCAGTTTTGAGATAAATGTGGTCAATGATTGTATATATCACAAGTTCAATGGGAGTAAGTACATTTTCCTGGTTTTATATGTCAATGACATTTTGCCTGCCAACAACGATATAGGCTTATTGAATAAAAACAAGAGATTTCTATCAAAGAAATTTGAGATAAAGGATCTTAGTGACCCATCTTTTGTGTTGGGTATATAGATATATTGGGATCACTCTTGGGGTATTCTTGAATTATCACAAAAGGTCTATATCAAAAGGTTCTCAGGAGATATGTCATGTAGGATTGCAAACCAGGTGATACCCTTATGGTTAAGGGAGACAAGTTTAGTCTTAATCAGTACCCTAAGAATGACTTTGAGATTCAAGAAATACAGAAGATTCCTTATGTGTCAGCAATAGGAAGTCTAATGTATGCTTAGGTTTGTGCATGTCTTGATATTGCGTATGTTATTGGGATGTTAGGTAGATACTTAAGCAATCTTAGAAAGGATCATTAGATAGTAAGCAAACAAGTCTTGAGATATTTATAGAGAACAAAAGACTATTTGCTCATGTATTGGAGGTTGGAATAGCTTGAGATCATTGGGCATATTAACTTCCATTATGCTAAATGCTAAGATAGTATAAAATCTACGTCAGACTATGTCTACTTTTTGGTTAGAGGTGTTGTCTTCTAGAAGACTGCTAAATAGTTTCATATAGCATCTTCTACCATGGCAGCAAAATTCTAGTGTGTAATAAGGCGTCCAATCATGGAATATAGTTGTAGAATTTTATCACGGGGCTACGCATAGTGGACAGTAGTCAAAGAGCACTCTAGTTATTTTGTGATAATGAGTCTACAGTTCTATATTTGCACAACAATAGGAGCTCAACGAAGTCAAAGCATATCGACATCAAATTCCTAGTTATGAAAAAAAGAGTTCAGAGTGAACAGTTATCTATAATGCACATTGGTACAAACTTCATGATTGTGGATTCACTTACTAAGAGATTGCCACCCAAAATGATTTATAAGTACACTGCTCGTATGTGTGTCATGTCTTATGACGATATTTAGTTTTCATGGGGGTTTGTAATTTTAGATACTTTTCTGATATAGACTTTTTTTAGTTATTTCAGTTTATAGATATTTTTTAGGTTATTTTCTACAGAAATAAAGTTTTGGTTTATTCACACTTTAATTTTGGTATAGTTTGATCTCACTAAGATTTTAAAGTGGACCAGTTGAAAATAGGCATGTTAAGATCACATTGCATGAAATTTTCACGTTACACATCCATGCTTGATCTTTGTCATTAATTGTATTGGTATATGTGATCATTGATGGGTCTAGTTACGACATATATAACGAAAGTTGCTTTGGTTCAATATTGATATGGTTAACGGACAAGATTATTGAGATGCATAAGGTTTTGATAGCAAAATTCATGAGCTCATAGGGTATAAGTCATATTTATAAAGTTTCATATATAGCATAAGTGGGAGATTGTTGGAATTAATCCAACATATGGGTTAATATATTAGATAAATGTGTATTAAAAGCTATCATATAAGGTTGCTCAATTAAAGTGATCAATTTGGGTTTTAGGCTTTTAATGCATCATTAAGTATGGGCCTCCTATGTATAGAGACCAATTTTAATTACTGTTTTTATGTTAGGCTAAATTGGTAATTAAGAATAACTGTTAGGATTAGCACTTATATAAAGAGGTTGTGGTCTTCAAGTCAGTATGTACCTTATTTTTTTTCATTACTGAGAGATTACAGATATATTTTTTGAAGGAGGGCTTACGTACCAAATTTGAAGGATCCTCAATCTATAGACTCAAGAATTACATTTTATTTATGAATTCAGGTTAGCTTCCGCATCTTATAAATTATCTTGGTAATTTTACATGAATGATTTTGGTTGATAATGGTTTTTATCAAAATATTTTGTTGATATTTTGTTTTAACAGGATGGCCTATCAGCCACCTAGCCTAATTTCCCTAACATTAGAAACTTACAGCAAAAATGCAGAAATGCGAATTTTGGCGACAGGAGTGAGCAAATGTGGCGCCAATGAATAAATAAATCCTAACCAAACTTTACCTTTGAAAAATAGATTTAACCTAGCAAAGTTGTAATTTATCCGGTTGTGCTTAACGAATGAGCACGGATTGCTAAAAAAAAAAAAATCAGTTTACTAAAATAAAATATTTAGTCGCTTTTACATGAATGATATAAAGCCACCTAATTCTTGCAGGTTCACAAGCAAAGGGGAGAAAGAGAGTAATAAAGACAGCCGAGTGTGAAGTTCCTATCTTTGGTGGCGAGCTACGTGGTGTGGCACGTGACCCCAGCAGGGAAAGATATAAACGGGAGATGCTCACCTTCCCTCTTCTGACTTTGGTATGACTTTGACTTTGTTATTAAAAAAGTTAAAAAGTAACAAATCAAACAAAAAATAATAAAAACCAAGGGTAGAATAGATGACTCAGCAAGGTAGATCAAACTCAATGGCATTTTGTGAAAAAATTTGTCCTTGTCGTCCTCTCAAGTCACCCCCTGTGTGTGTGTGTATATATATATATATATATTTATATATATGATCTCACATGTATACATGACAGTACTATTTGAAAGTTCCATAAAGAAAAGCACTGTAGATCAGAGAAAATTAAGAAACTGAGAAGTGTTGTTGTGTGAGGGAAAAGGGGGTGATATCAAAATATATATATATTAACACCATGGGAAGGCCTCCTTGCTGTGATAAAGTTAGCATTAAGAAAGGTCCATGGACCCCAGAAGAAGACATCATCCTTGTTTCTTACATCCAAGAACATGGCCCTGGAAATTGGAGATCAGTTCCAACCAACACTGGTAAATTTTATTTCTGTATGCAAACAAGAGCTGTATTTCACATGTCAGATCCCAATTGGTTCAGTTTCATGGGTTACAACATCTTGCTTTTGCATATTTGGAATCAAATTCCACATGGGTAATTTGGTTCTTTTTTTTGTATTTAATTTTTTTAATTCCGAGTCTAATAATTTAATTTTCTTAATTTGTGTTGTATATTATTGTCATCAACCACAAAAAGGTTTGATGAGATGCAGCAAGAGTTGCAGGCTCAGGTGGACAAACTACCTCAGGCCAGGAATCAAGAGAGGAAACTTCACACCTCATGAGGAAGGAATGATAATTCATTTGCAAGCTTTATTGGGTAACAAGTATATCTTCTTCAAACATCTCATGACTAATTTTTTTTTCCTTTTCTTATAATTTTAAGTTAGAAAAATGTGTCCCTTAAAATAATTGAAAAAAAAAACTACATAAAAAATACGTTAACTACAGACAAATATTTTCCTTTTTTTCTTTCTTTCTTCTTAAAAATAAGGGTGATGGATTCAAACTTTTCACCTCTAGTAGAATAGGGTATGATTTTACCGCTAGGCTATACTTAGAACCATCTTTTCCTTTTTGGTATGCCATGTCTATCAAATTATCATTGTTCCTTTTCCGTAAATTACAGATGGGCAGCCATAGCTTCCTACCTCCCACAAAGGACAGATAATGATATCAAGAATTATTGGAACACCCATCTGAAGAAGAAGCTCAAGAAATTACAATCAGCTTTGGACCCTCACAACAGTAACATACCATCTGACTCAACCACTGCTCAGTTCATATCAAACAGGACTTTCAGTGATAGAAGAAGTTTAGCAGATTATGTCACCAGCCATGGCTCTTCCGATCATCCCAGCCTGATGAATTCTTCTTTCTCTTCTTCATCAACTACATATGCCTCAAGCACCGAGAACATCTCACGCCTTTTAGAGGGTTGGATGAGATCTTCTCCAAAGCCTAATAATAGTAATACCAATGTCAATGTAAGAGTAGTAGAACTTCCTCAGGATCATGAAGAATCTCAGGAGAAAAATATTAAAGTTAGCGTTGAGAATGACGGCAATAGCACTCCTCCGAGCGGAGGTGGGTTGAAGATAGAGCAGGCAGCAGATCAGGCGGGCAGAGATTTGGTCGCTCACGATGATTTTGAGTCGATCTTGTCGTTTGAGAACATGAACAACGTGCCGTCGTGGGATAGATCCACTTGTGAATATACTACGAATAAGGATTCTACTGTGGAAAATAAAGATATGATCAAGGATCATGTTGTGATGGGGAACAATAATTTTAAGCGAAGATCTGAGTGCAGTACTACTAGCGCTAATCCTCCCTTGTCGTTTATTGAGAAGTGGCTGCTGGATGAGAGTACTTCTGGTGCTACGGGTAGTCAAGTAGAAGAGATGATGGAATTGTCTCAAATGTTTTAACATCTGAATATATATATATATATATATATATATAGTCATGTTATTTTCCCTAAGCTAATTTGTGCTATCTTTTCAAGAGGGTAACATGAGTTTCCCTTTTAGTTAAAAAAAAAAAAAAAGAACGGTGAGAAATTAGGGGACAAGGAAGGACTGTTTGTTTGTTTTTTTAGGTTTTTAATAATCTTTTTTTTTTTCTAGGGGTTTCAAGAAGTTGAGATCTCTTTAACCTTCCTGCAAATGGATTATTTCATGTAATTAAGATCACTGTTAGTTAATCTTTAGTTTGTTGTGAAAGAATAATGAAGTCCTTTCTTACTATTTTTTTTAGATAAAACAGCTCATCTGTTAATTAAATAACATTTTAGTATCTTATTACCAACTAATAATATATAAATTTATGGTGAGAAAATAATTTGCAGATGAGGATCTATTTTATAATATTAATTAACTAAACAATATGAAAAATCATATGGAGAAAACCAATTATGTAATACTGACCCAGTCCAGTACTATCTAAAGGCAAAAAAAGATACATATCTATGCTCAAGAATAAAAGCAAAATCTGGCCTTCTTTCTGACAATTTTAACAGAATTAAATAACCTAATTTGATGTCTTCAAGTTACATGGTAACCATTCGCGCAATGTAGGGTGAGAATTAAAAATGTATAGCCCCACAAACACATAAAGACGTGTATATTTAAGGACATGTGTACTATATAAAGTAGAGATAATCGGTTTTGTTTTTTCCTTGGGTTAGTCAAGAAATAAGTTTTGCTGATTGCTTGAAGAAATTATAATGAGATTTTATAGATGTGGGAGTGACGAAAAATATTAGCCATACGAATGAAAAAAGGGATGGCGTCACGAAAGTCTTGCATTCAAATAAGATTAAATGGTTGCCTTTGCCTCTCCAAAAGGGCCTTTTCGATCCTTTTTTTTGGGAGAATTATGAAACGGACACACGTGATCTTATTCAACTTTCGGCCTCATCTCATGTCTTATAAATGGTTACCACTTACATGCAAAAAAGAAAAAGGAAAAAAAAAAAGACAAACAAAAAGAGAGAAAAAAAAAATCACCAGGCGTATTAAAATTATGGCGTTTTGACTTGTCTACTTCGTTTGCCGTCTTAAAAAATATGAGCCACCAATAGGCAATAATCATATATGATGCCATGTTCTAGGCGCGGGTTTTTCTTTTTCCTTAACAAAATTTTAAAGTATTAGACAATTAGTTATATGTTACAAACATTAGTTATGAAGTATTTCGGAATTGAATAATCTAAGGATCGATATTAACTAAACCAAAGCCATATAACAAATGGATTCAACAAGAATTGAGACGTATTAAAGAGAAAAAGTGAGTGCTGCTGCAATATTAAGTATTGTAATAATGAATTTAAAAATCACTGGTTTAAAATAAGAGAGATTTAAGACATCAATAAATGGAGTAATACTCTCGTAAAAAGGTACAATAATGACAGCAATAATCAAGATCTTGAGCAAAAAAAAAAAATGATAGCAATAATGATTTGGATAACATGAAAAAAAAAAACTAAAAGTGAGGCATAATATATATATTAATTTCACGGAGTAATTAAAATGCCAAAAAGCGGGTCATGGCTTTTTCAGCAAAATGAATGCAGCTTCTCCTTTACAGTAAAGCAGAACACTGTGATTCGTCGTGGACAACCAAACATGAGGTGCGTCATTTATTAACTCATCCCACGTCGAACGCAAAAGAAAAATGGAAAAAAAAAAAAAAAAAAGGAGACGGAGGAAGCTCTTAATGGCCGCCAAACGGGACAATTATTTTCAAGTTGCCTACGTAGCTGATCCGTGCCATTAATTGCAAAGTTACTTTTCTTTTTTTTTTTTTAGGGAGTACTTTTCTATACTGGATGATTTCTTAGTTTGTTCAATAAAATTACTTAACTTTCATTTTTACCACTTTTGTGAAAGAAATTTTGAACTGCGCTTTTACGAAATAGAATGAGAGAGGAGAGAGGAGAGAGGAGAGAGGAGAGAGACACTGGGAGAGAAAGAGAAGGGCATAGAACATAGAGTGAGGGAAAAGAGAAAGAAAGAGTTAGGTGGTGAGATTTTTTGTAGCAGTAATTTGGACGTATTGCATGTCAAAAGTGGTATGAATTAAAGGTTTTAAAAAAAAGTAAACAAAACATTAATGGTAAAAAAAATAGTATGAGACCTAATTTTCTTGTAAATTTAAAAAAAAAAAGGGCCATGAAGTAACTGCGCTATACCACTCTTTTTTTGGTGTGATGATAGGTTCCAAAAGAGTTACTACATTAAACTTGCATTTGTTAAAGTGTGGTTATTATTAAGTTTAGTGACGAGTTAGGATCATTCCCACATAAGATTGGTCTTAATTAATAGGTTATCAATTTCTATGTAAATAAGGGAGGCTTCATAATTAATTAACTAAATTAATAAAACAAACAAGAAAGTAAATAAACGTAAAAACAAAATTCAAAGAATTGTGAACAATGACGATGAAACTGGTTAAAGGATCATTTGCCATCACTAAACATACATTGCAAATCAACTATCATAATTATCCTCAATTTTCTATTAAAACTAATAACTGTAGATAACAATAGATGCTATTACCCCAATCTTTTCTTAATTCATCGTCAAATAAAACAAGCTCTTTATTTAATCCATTTTTGATACAACCTAGAACAAGATATTTAAGATTTAATCTTATGGAAGCATTAAGATAAGAAGTTAGGTTGATCTAAGCAACAAACACACAGGCTTGGTTCATTAAACTTAGATTATGTTTTACATCACAATTAATGAAAACCACCCGTAATCATACCGACAGGTTCCAAAAGGAGTATCAAATTAAACCTCACTAAAAATATAGTTGTTGTTGAGTGAAGTGGTAAGCAATGGTCATCCTATAGAGAATTAGTTCTAATTAATTAGTTATTGACTTTATTGTTGGAGAATATGTGGGTAGAATAAGAAATAGAAGCTATAAATTTCAAGAAATTCGAAAATACTTTCCTTAAAGGTTTTATTTGCCCCTACTACAAAGTTTAACCTTGTAGATACCACAAACTCTTAAGCATAATATCTAACAATAATAATGTGTTTTAGAACAAGAATAAAATTTGTAAATTTTATAGAGAATAAAAAAAAGATTGGGGTGCAATTTATGAATGGACACCACTGATTGAATCCAACATTTCACATAAAGGTACTTTTTCGTTTGTAAAGGTATCTTTTTATATAATATTATAACTATTACAATAGATATGTTTGTTAATAATAGACATTCAAGTTTGTATGAAAATTTGATATAACCAATAATCATACCGGCTTGAAACAACTCAAAGAATACAGACATTTGTTGACACCTTTGTAGCTGATAAAAGGAGAATCTAATAAAGGGGAAAAGTTCAAATATTGTCATTTCCATAAAGATCACAGCCACAATGCTTCAAGTTGTTTTCAACGAAAGAGCAAACAGAAGCACTTATCTAACAAGGGCATTTATAGGAATTTATGGAGAGGAGAATAGCAAAAAAAAGAATAAGACTTCTAGCAACATGACAAGCAACAATTGTGCAAGGAGGAAATAACCCAACAACAGAATTGAATGATGTTAGGACTATCTTTAGATAACCAATGACTGGAGATTCCCTATGAGCTTGGAAGCAATATGCAAGGGAGGTTAAGGGTGTTGAGAATGGCCTACGTCAACATGATTGAGCACGTGGCTAAGTTTTCGATGATGGATTTCGGGGCGAAAAGCACATTACTAAAGCCTTGAAACCATAAGTGATGCGAATAAAAAACTTTTAAAAGCCTATTCCTCAAAATTTTTGGACTCATCCCGTCTTCGCTGCTTGTAAGAAAAACATCCTAATGTAGCTAACAAAATTCCAACAAACTGTTGAAATTAAAACCTTGCTATTATGTACACGGTCATTTTTGAGTATAAAGGTGAGCAAAGGTCATTTTTTGTAGATGATTGAATTTAATTAAATTGTTGTTTAAATTTTTTTATATTTTTTAATAAAGGAGGGAGTTTTGATTTTCAACTAAATTCATGAAAATTAAAATAAACAAGACTAAACAAATAAAATAGTTGTGAAATTTAAAAGATTAAAAACAACAATGACAAAATTGGTTAAAGGTTCCTTCTTCACTATTAAACAATGATTATGCAATTGATCTTAGAATTATTCCCAAATTTTTTAGTTGAAGTTAACAATCATAGATAGCAACAAACTTTGTTATCTTGATCTTTCCTTACTTTGTAGTTTAGCAAGCACTTGGTTTAGCTTCCTCAGCCTAACGTAGACTTACTTTCATCATTTTTTCTCCATCTTGCTTGTAACATATCACCTCACGATCAAACTCCATGGTGAAAGTTCCCTCAAACACATCAATCTTTATTCAAACGGATCTGACTTTGGTGGAGTGGGTTGAGGTCAAGATTGGTATAATTAATGCATTGGTTGAGTGTAACCCATGTTAGACATGATGCCCTGAGAAGTAAAATGTTGTAATATGTTTTTGGAGACATTTTATCAATAAAGAGTTGATTTATTATTCATATACTAAATGTTGTCCTCTTTATTCTCATATCTATTGAATATATGATAAGCAAACAAAAGTTTAAGACTGTTGGTCTAAACCTTTAAGAATCGTGTATATGATGGACAAATTATATGGAAGATAAGAATCTTAAGGTGATGGTTTAAATCATAAGATCCGTAATCAATAGAATAAAGTTGGGCACCTTATTCAAGCTAAGATTGTCATGTTGTGTACATCCCTAACAAGACATGGCTTATCTTAGTCATCGGAGTGGGACTCCATGAGTAGAAATATTCGTGCATTGTCATAGGTGACGATGTATTGGATCGAGACATAAAGTTGAATTGATTTGGATTAATAATTCCATTTGTGCAAATCAATTCACTTTACACAATCATATGTGTTGTGCCTTAATCTTGAAATGACTAATGGGCCCGTGTTCATGACTTATGTCTTTTGATGTACTAAAGGGTGACATCCTGACTTTATGATCGTACACATACCGGTATGTTGGAAACATAACCCTTGATTGTGTAGACTTGTTATTCATGGATATGAAATCCATAGCTCTTTTTGTAGAGTTAATAATATTCTCTTATATGCATTATCCTATAATTGGAAGACTGGAGCACTCAACCATTTGGATACATAGGTGTAACCGATTAGTATACTATCTTTGGATAGTAAGTATTCCAATAGTGTGATAAATGGAACATAAGACAAAAATAATTAGGAAGTTAAAACAAAATTTATCCTTAAGCTGATTATGAATATCCTATGTGGATGTGACACAGTATGATATGTTAGGGATAGTTAGCTTAATGAAGCTTTGTAATCTTATATAGTTTGAGAGTGTAGCATTAATGGAGTAACGTTAGAGTTGATAATTAAAAAATATGTATCTGGGATATTGTAGTTTATAATTATAGAAGCTTGAACTGTATTTGTCCATCGGGTTTCCTTACTAGTTCATAATAAATCCTGTAATGATACAGCATGTTTTTCTTATATATTGATGACTTATGTTAAATTATTTGATTGGCTAAAATTTGATAAGATCATATTTAATAATTCATGTAAGTTTATTGGTTGAATTAAATTTGTAAATTGATTAAAGATAAACATGTTGAGTTATTTGGATAATATTTTATTTTCTATGAGATTATATAGATATGACTGTTTTAATTAGATAACTTTTTTATTGAGTTATTTGAATTAAAACTGAGGCTCTATCTAAGAATCTCGGGTGGAAAGTAAGATATTTTTAGGGATTAAATTATCACAAGTTTAGCAGGCCGATGCATTAGTTCGGCCTGCCGATGGAGTAAGTTCAGTAGGCCGATCTCCCACTTCAGCCTACCAATCTTGCGATAATTTGTATGCGCATTTTAGATACTTTTTTCATTAAAAGTTAATCCATAATCAAATTTTGAGGTCTTTTTTGATAGGGTTTAGCCCCAAATTCGATAGCTATATATAGGGGGTAAGTTTTCTCTGTTATTTAGATTAGTTGAGAAACATAGAGTGAGTATTATAATTCGAGAAACTCTGAAACTCCCTGAGAACTATTGTTGAACATCAAAAACCTTAGTTCTAGGTCTTCTCAAGTGGTTGGAATGAGAGTCGCTAGAGGAAGTGCTATTCGACGTTTGACCACCCACACTCTAATCGTGGATAAAGAATAGCAAAGAAGACCAATTGGATGAGGCTTTCTAGAACGTTCTTCTCTACACGGATTCGAGCATACTTTGGTATACAAAAAGTTAGTATGATTTGTCATTAATTTATATATAGCATGTCTAACTTGTATTTTGAAAAAACTCTGATTTAAAATTTTTAAAATTTCGTTGCGTACTTGTTTCCTAATAATTGGTATCAAAACCAGTCTTTTTATATATATTTACAAGTTTGTGATCATGCTATATTCATAGATTATATAATATTGTTCTCTTCTGTGCTTGAATTTAATTTTTTAGAGAGTTAGCACTCTCCGATTTCTATATAATTAAATGTTTTTTTGAGATTATATGGTGAATGCTTATTAATTAATCATGGTTGATTAAATTATTATATAATTATTCGTTAATTAATTAATTTGTGTCAGTTATGGTTTCTTAGAGGTTAGAATATATATCTAGGTTTTTCTTATAATTAAATGGCAGTCTATAATCACCATCTAGGAATTATTATTGTAATTTTAAAATTTGTAAAATTTTGTTATTAAATAATCATTTAAAGTGAAGACGGATCTAGAAGATGGACATAATAGGAGTTCCATTGTTTTTTTTGCGTTTCTAAAATTTTTATGTTTTTGAATTGTTGAAAATAAAGTTGAAAAACTGCTTAAAAATTGTTTTTTTGGAAAAACTTGAACTCAGCTCAGTCGATAGGCTGAACCCTTAAGTTCGGTAAACAGATGGTTGTAGATCGACAGGCCAAACTTTTAGTTTGGCTGGCCATCTATGGGGTAGAATTTTGTCAGCTTTGCAGCAGGCTGAACCTTTAGGTTTTGTAGGTCGATGGACAAACTGACATGCTAAACATTCTGATCAGTAGGCCAGCATAGAGTAGAATTTTTCCAAACAAGGTGCTTTTTTTTAGTGCAGTTTTTATTTTATTTTTGAGATAACTTTGAAAAACATAAAATTTTATGATAATTAAAAAATAAAGCATTTGATCTATTAGGAATTGAAGAATTGAAGATGGATGCTACATGAGGAAGGATACAACATGAAGATACAAGATAAAGAATCGATAATATGTTTCGATTGATTTTCTGAAATCTTTACTTTCTTTTCTCTAGGATGGGACCATAATGTTATGGCTGTTTATTTATTATTATTTTGCTTGTGGCTTTACATGTTGATTTGTTTGTCTACATTATAATCTAATTTACCATGTCTGTTAATAACATGCTATGTAGAATAGGGAGTGCCGCTCATTAAAAATTATTCATGCATGTTAACATAAAACCTTGACTTTCAAAATATTGAGAGGGCGAAGGTTTTCAAAGAGAGGACCTATGGCCTCTATCGTTGGTGCATAGGTAGTACATGGTGGTTCCGACCCCTAGGAAGGGATTTCATCATGTATCAGGTTGGATCTCTGAAGGGATAATTTATTTTATCATGATTTACTGTTGATTACCCCTAGGTGGCGATTATAAATCATAGATAAAATAGTTGAAACAATGGTTATACACTCAAGATTAATTTTATTATTAACCTCCCTTAGGAGCTCTATTAATGAAATTAATAGCCAAAGACAACAATTATTAATATATGTTGGATCAGATTGGATGGCATATATTAATCGGAGGGGATCTATGTTCCTAATTGAATTTGGCAAGTCTCCCCTAGGTAGCTTATTAAATTTTGAGTTAGGAATTATCATTGTAATGTTGTGATTTTTTTAAGGTTTTAACACATAAACATAGTTGTATGTTTACTTGTTTGTGTTATCTCACTAAACTGTTATGGAATGTTTGTTTATATTTGTTATATGAATCTTTATTGTAGATTAAAATATCTAAAAACGCTTTATCTTTGATATTCGATAAGAACTAATTAACTAGAGAGAATTATAATGATTGAAAAAGGAACCTGAATATTGTCCTAGCATTTGAGAAACTAAAATTTGTGCTGACAATACTGTGTCCTCCCGAACCTACCAGAGAATCCATAAATGAGAAAATCCAAGCGTATGATCATTGGAAAGATGTTAATGAGAAGGCTCACTGTTATGTTATGGTTAGCATAAATAACATGCTGTAGGGTCAACATGAAGATTATGAGACTGCGAAGTAGATCTTGGATAATCTTGAAGACATGTTTGGAGGCCAAGCCCAAAGAAAATGGCAAGAGGTTCTTTGAAAACTTTTGAACTGCAAACGAAGATCGGGGACTCTTGTGAAGGAGCATATGATGTTGGTCATGGGTTACCTCGTTAAGGCATAAAACATAAAGCTGATATCGATGTTGAGTCATGGAGGACTATGGTTTTTGAGACTCTATCTAAAGAGTTCATCCCATTTAGAACACCTTGACAGAGCTGATGAAGCAGTTGCAGGAGTTCAAAAATTTGATCAAGAAAACTCCTGCAGGTGGCGAGGCCAACTTGGCTGCTGCATCCAATTCTAATCCTAATCTAGGGAATGGAAGGAAGCAGCGGGCTAAGAAGGTAAATATTCTATTCCTACAAATGGTAAGAATAAGAAGAAGAAAAAGAAGAACCCAAAGAAGCTAAAGTGCTTTTATTGTGGGAAGGTTGGGCACATTAAAAAGAATTGCAAGGACTTCCTTTCCTGATAAAGTAAGTGTGATCTTTTGGTTATTGCAACTTATTTAGTTGAGGAATCAAGTGATAGTTGGGTCATAGATTTCAGAGCAAATTATCGTGTTTGTGTTTCTCTATAGGGATTCACAGAAACAAGAAGTTTGCTGCATAAGGACTTCATGCTTCGAATAGGCGATGGATCTTTGGTGTTGGTTGAAGTAGTGGGAGACATCCATCTTTACTTTGATTATAGGATTTTAGTTTGAAAGGTTGTTCTTTATGTTTGTAGACTTTAAAGGAATTTGATATCTGTAGCCTGTTTATTTAAATATTCTTACTCATTTTCTTTTAATAATAAAGTGGTGATTTGTCAAAAAAAATCTTTTATCTATGATGGATAGATGCAAAACAATCTATATTTTATCAAACCTAAGATGGACATACTGCTTAACACTGAGGTTAATTATAATAACTCAAAAGACTTTAGACTTCTTACTCTAATAAGACATCTTTAGCATTTACGATTATGTCATATTAGCCTGAATAGAATTCAAAGGTTGGTAAGGGATGGACCTTTAAGTCACTTAGAGGTGGAATCTATACCACAATATGAATCTCATTTGGAGGGAAAAATGACCAAAAGACCAATTAGGTCTAAGGGCAATAAGGTCGAAGGGTTCTAGAACTTGTGCATAGTGATGTTTGTGGTCCCATAAACATCTAAGCATGAGGAAGGTATTAGTACTTCATCACTTTTATTGATGATTACTCAAGATATGGGTATGTCTACCTAATGCATCATAAACGCAAAACTTTTGACAAGTTCAAGGAGTTTCGGGCTGAAACAAAAAAGCAATTAGGTAAACCCATAAAGGCACTTCGTTTCGATCGAGGTGGTGAATACCACTCTGATGAGTTCTTAGAGCACTTATTAGAGAATAGGATTTTATCCCGTTTGACTACGCCAAGCACTCCGCCGTAGAATGACATAGCTGAGCAAAGAAATAGGACTTTGTTGGATATTTTCAGACACATGATGGGTTATTCGACATTACTTTATCTTTTTAGGGATATACACTATAAACTACATGTTATCTGAACAATGTGCCATCAAAATAGGTTCCAAAAACTCTTCATGAGTTGTGGATGAGTAGGAAGATATCCTTAAACCATATTTGTATATGGGGATGTTTGGCTCATGTCTTGTACAAGGAAGTGAATAAGTTGAAAGCATATTCGAAAGTTTACGTGTTTGTAGGATATTCAAAAGGGACTAAAGGGGCTTATTTCTATAACCCAAAAGAGAATAAAGCCATGGTTTCAATGATGCAACATTTCTTAAGGAAAGTTACATGAACAACTTTAAGTCTTGAAGTAAAGTGGTACTCGAGGAGTTGACGAGTGATCTGATCACTCTAGGCGTTTTGGTTGAAACCAATCCAATCAGTATGGAAAAACCGACCAAACAACAACCTAAGGGGTTTCGATGTAGTGGGAGGATCAAGCGTTAACCTGAAAGGTATATGTTTAGTGGCGAAGCCTACTTGGCTGAACTGATTAAAGATGATAGGGATCCTTACACTTATGTAGAGGCGATGGAGGATGTTGATTCAAAGCTCTAGACAAAAGCGATGAACACTAGATGAAACCTATGGAGACTAATCAGGTTTGAGAATTTCTAGATCTTCCTGAAGGGGTAAAACCCATAGGATACAAGTGGATCTATAAGAGAAAAAAGATGACCAGATAGGAAAGTTAAAACCTATAAACCTAGATTATTAGTTAAGGGATACATGCAAAAGGAATGTATCGATTACGAGGAAACCTTTTCGCCTGCAACCATGCTTAAGTCCATCCGTATTCTCTTATCTATAATTGCCATTCTCGATTACGAGATTTGACAGATGGATGTCAAGACGGCCTTTTCGAATGGCTATCTTGATGAGTCCATATATATGGTGTAATCAGACGAGTTCAAGGCTAAAGGTCAAGAGGTTAAGGTCTATATGCTGTTGAAGTCAATCTATGGAATTAAGCAGGCTTCCCGTTCTTAAAACATAAGATTTAATTAGGCAATCAAGACTTATGGGTTTGAATAAAACATAGACGAACCATGTGTTTACAAACACATTAAGGATAAGAAGGTGGTCATCGGTCAAATTATGGTTGACCAAGTAGTTTGACATGAAAGGCTTAGGTAAAGCTAATTATGTTCTTGGTATCTAGATCTTTACGGATAAGAAGTACAAAATGATAGCTTATCCCAAGCATCCTCCATAGATAAAATTCTCATGAGTTATGCAATATGGAATTCCAAGAGAGGTGGGCAACCATCTAGGTCTAGAATAACTCTTTCTAAGAAAGACTCACCAAGGTTTGATAAAGAAAGAAAATACATGAAGAATGGGCCTTATGCTTCAATGGTGGGTAGTCTCATGTATGCTATGCTTTGCTCATGACTAGACATTTGTTATGTCGTCAAGATAGTAAGTCAATTTCAATCGGATCTAGGACCAAACTACTGCATTGCTCAAATATTTGAGAATCCACTTCACTGCCTCCTAATACTGCTTGCCTAGATTGCTCATGTATCTACTCACAACTCCCACTACATGTGTAATGTCTGGTTTGGTATAAACCATGACATACATAAAACTACCTATTGCTGAAGCATAAGGCACCTTAGCCATATGGTCTCGCTCCTACTCCATGGTCGGTGATTGTTCCTTTGATAACTTGAAGTGGCTGGCCAAAGAAGTACTTACAGGCCTCGCATTACTCATGTTGAATCTATTCAGCACCTTTTCAACATATTCTTCTTGTGATAGTTTTAGACCACTACTGTTCCTTGTTATTCTCATCCTAAGGATTTTTTTTGCAACACCCAAATCCTTCATTGCAAACTTCTTAGAAAGCTCTTTCTTTATCTTGTCAATCTCCTATTTGCATCTTCCTGCTATTACCATGTCATTGACATATAGCAACAATGTAATGTAGGAGTCACCAAAATTCTTCACAGAGCAACAATGATCTCCCTGATATCTCAAGAAACCATTGCTACACATAAAACTTTCAAACTTCTTGTATCACTGCCTGGGAGCTTGTTTGAGGCCACACAAGCTCTTTTGAAGTTTGCACATCAAGTTCTCTTTACCCAGTACTTCAAAACCTTGTGGCTACTTCATGTAGATTGCCTTCTCCAAATCATCATGGAGAAAAACTGCCTTAACATCAAATTGTTCTAAGAACAAGTCTTCATTTAGCACTAGTGCAAGTATCATTCTAATCGTGGTTAGCTTCAACACCGGAGAAAAAATCTCATTAAAGTCAATGCCTTCTTTCTGTTGGAAGCCTTTTACCACCAGTCTTGCCTTATACCGTTTACTGCCATCACTTTCATCTTTTATCCAGTATACTCATTTGTTATGTAAGGCCTTTTTGCCTTTTGGCAATTCTACCAATTGTCATGTCTGATTGCACATTAAGGAATCCATCTCATCCCACATGGCTAACTCTTACTTGATCAATTCTTTGGCCTGCACAGCTTCATCATAACTCTTCGGTTCACCTCTATCAGTCAACAAGATGTCATGCAGAGAAGGGGAATATCTCTGCGGTGGTCTGATAGTTCTGCTAGATCTCCTGATTATAGTGGCAGGAGTTTTCTGGTTTCCCTCTAGAGCCATATTCTCTTGATCTTCAACCTTTGGATTTTGCACCTCCACTTTAGGAAGATCCTTCAATGGAATCACCTCAAGCTTCTTAACCTCAGAACCAGAACTTCTAGAATCAGTGCTATCTCTATTCCCATACAGAACACCTTCATTGAAGATCACATCCTTGCTTCTGATAATCTTCTGATTTTGGTCTTCCAAAAATGATAACCAAACTCAAGTCCACCATATCCAACAAGGAAACATTTCTTTGACTTTGCATTAAGTTTACTTCTAGCAACAGGATCAATATGAACATAGGAAACACGATCAAACACTTTCAAGTACAAGAGGTCAACCTTTTCACTGTTCCATACTTTTTCTAGTAGCTTGAACTTTAATGGTGTCAATGGACTTTTGTTGATTAGATGAGCTACTATATTAATTGCCTTAGCCCAAAACGACTTTGGCAGCCCTGCATGCAACCTCATGCTTCTGGCACACTCGTTTAGAGTCTTATTCATCCTCTTAGCTACACCGTTCTGTTGTGGTTTCTCTAGAATAGTTTTCTTCATTTTTATTCTATTCTCAGCACAGTACTGCTTGAAATCATCATCTGTGTACTCTCCCCTATTATCAAACTGCAAGCGCTTCACCTTTAAATCTGTCTCATTCTCCACCATAGCTCTCCATCTCCTGAAAGCATCAAAGACATTAGATTTGTTTTTCAGAAAATAAACCCATATCTTCCTGCTAGAGTCATCAATAAATGTCACATAGTAATTTGCACCACCAAGGGAAGTCACCGTCGAAGGTCCCAACACATCAATGTGAACTAGCTCCAACTTCTTGGACTTAGGCTCTCTGCTTGTTGTTAAGAAATTGACTTTCTTCTACTTGCCAAAGATGTAGCCCTTTCACAACCTATGATCTGTTAGACATGTATGCCCTAAGGAGTAAAAAATTTGTTTTTGGAGACATTTTTATCAATAAAGAATTTATTATTTACCAAATTTTGTCCTCTTTACGTTCATATTTGTTGAATGTATGATAAGCAACCAATAGTCTGAAACTGTCGGTCTAAACCTTTAAGAATTGGGCATACGATGGACAGATTATGCAGAAGACACGATTCTTAAGGTGATGGTCTAAAAACATAAGATCCGCAATCGAGGGAATAAAGTTGGGTGCTTTGTTCATGTAAAGATTGTTATGTTGTCTATATCCCTATTGGGAGATGGATTGTCTTGACCATCAGAGGTGGACTCCGTGGATAGAAACATTGGCACGTTGTCATAGGTGACGATGTGTTGGATCAGGACATAAAGTGAATTGATTTGGATTAATAATTTTGTCTTGGCAAATCGATTCACTTTAGACAATCATTTGTATTGCATCTTAATCCTGAGATGACTAGTGGGCCC
>CAMOHE010050280.1:4986-18132 GCA_946598075.1 Artocarpus hirsutus
ATCTCACCTATGTTGCCAACACCGCTAATTAAAGATCATAACTATGAAAATCTAATGTGACCAACACCTCCTTCTCCGTCCTCAGTATTACTCATACAAGCTCACCAAGCACATTCATTGAAGCCAAGTCAAGATAGGACAACGTGCCAAATGTTTCCAAATCATACCAAGTTTGAGGGCATCACAAGGAAAAAACCTAAATGTGGTGTTATATGACACTTATTACAGGCAAAAGTTGCTCTTTGATGAGTGCTTCTCTAATAGCAAAGCCAATGACTATAAATCAAGCGCTTCTTGAGAGGCAACCCAAGTTTCATAATTTTTTTTTTATTTTCTTCGAATTATAATTAGTTTAGGTTTTAGTTACTTTTTATTTTCATTTTTTTTCTCTTTCTTTTGTGGGTGCGAGTAGTGGAATCAATGGGAGTTGGACCCGTGGGAGGCGTCTAAAGAGTTTAAAGGACATCAAAGCATGCCTTAACACCAACGAGCATCAACAGGGGGATTTTTCTTAAAATTTTCCTTTTTTTTTGTGCTTCCTTACACATTAAGAATTTTGTGTATATTGAGTTTGGAGGGTAATTTAAATTTTGTTTTATTGTTTTCTTTTACTTTTTTATCAAATTGAAAAAATTAAAAAGTTTTGAATAATTAGAGAGTTTTATGCTTTGTTTGGTGATTTCTTTTGAACCAATGATGAGAACTATGGTTAGAAATTGCACATTGATCATGGAAAAGTGTGAATATTGTCTAGGTTTTATGTTTAATTCTTGAGTTGATTTCATTTCGATTGAGATTATCTACATTTGAGCACTATGTATTGATCTTTGAGTTGTGTATATTTTTGGATAATTTTTATGTGATTATGATGGTCTCTTAAGTTCTAAAATTTGCTTGATTTGCTCTCGAGGAAAAATCTTAGACCTCACTTCACTAAGGAAAAGTAGCTCATTTTTGGACTGCTTGAGCTTTTTTGAGCCTACCTAGACATATTTTTGTCCTTAGTATACCCCTTTGTACTTTAAGTTATCCATTCTTTGTAAGCCATATTCTTAGCCTAGCCATTAAATAATTTTCATTCTTTTTTATGTTTTAAGCATATTGATCTATTTAGGAATTATTTTAAGCTATGCTAAGCTACGGGAGGATGGGTGGAGTCTAGAATGATTTATCTTGTGCTTTGTATTTATGTTTGAAACAAAAAGAAAAAAGAAAAGTGAAAAAGAATATGTGCAACACTCTTGGTCTATGCAAAGAAAGAAAAAAAAAGTTTGAGGGTATAGTAGCAAAAAAAAAAAAAGAAAATGAAGTTGTTGATAAAAGGGAGTTGAAACTAAGTTTGGGGATGTTACTTAGAAGAATGAAATTAAGCTCCATGAAGGTCCTAGAAGGGTTTATGTGCTTAGGATATTTTGAGCTACAAATTTTCCCTTATCCTACCCTTTAACTATTCCAAATATTAAAATCCTATTAAAGTCCTAATGATCTTTGGTGTAGTGTTGGTCTATATTAGTAGAGAGAGACATGAAAAACAAATCTATGGGACTTGTTTATTTACTTTGAGATTCTAGTTGATTCCATATTTGCATAAATTTATCTAAATTGCATGCAATTAATCACAATGCTTGTTCAATGTTTGCATTTTTCTTAAAACAAAGTTATTTGTTCAATCTTTGAGGAATATATAAAAGTCACCATTTTAGCACAATTTTCCTCTAGTTTGTTGTTTTTATTTTTATTTTTATTTTTGGTTTCTTTTCTTCGTTTTTGCTCGAGGACAAGCGAAATATTAAGTTTGAAAGAGTAATGACTATATAAAAATGGATTTATTCATACACTTAAATGCACATATTTTTGCTATGTTCTTGATATTTTTATTTAATGTTATTTTTTGATTATTTTTAAATATTTTATTTTTATTTTTGTTAACTTGATTTTGTTGTTGTGGTTGTTGTTGTTTTCCTTGCATGTATTTTTTTTCCCTCCTTTGTGTAGTAGAAGGGAAAATATGGAAGGAAAGAACTGAAGTGGGGGCAAAACAGATTAAAAAAAATTAAATTTCTAATTCACAGAACCACGTGCGAAGCAGAAAAACGATCCACTACTCTCGTTAGAAACCGTCTGATCAACCTCAGGGAGCTCAGATGCGCGCGTGCATGAAACTCCCGACAACGTGCTTCGCTTGTTAGAAGCAGCAGCATTGAACCAATCGCAGCACTCCACAAGTCCCTGTGCAAACTGAACCCTAGCCGCCCAATCTAGTGCTTCACGTCTCATTCTCTTCCATGCACCCACTTTTAGCACCTAACTTCAGTGCGCCATGTGGTCTTCTCAGCCCAAATTCAACTGTTTTCGCCACGTGTCGATCGCCTCCAACGGCCTGTTGTGCTCTCTATCATTTAGTGGGCAATCAGCCTCCGTTTGAACGGCGAGGCATTGTCTTGTGAGGCGGAACCGAGCCCAGACCTCGCCTTTAAAGAGCAAGATCCATTCTTTTGGGGTTTGGGAGCTGTACCAAGTATAGAAAAATGAAGAAAACGAAAAAAATAATAATAAATGTTTAGCTTAGATTTTAATTCTTAGTTTTAGGATTTAATTTTAGTTTTTAGATTTAGATTTTATTTTCATCATGACTCCATTGAAGAGCATTTTAGAGCTAAAAAAGAGGAAGAAGAAGAAATTTGGAATTTTTTTTTTGGTGATTTCCTTCCTATTTTATTTTTTCTTATCTTTTATATATTCTAAAATTGCTTGAAAATTGGTGTTGTTTATTTTTACTTTCATTTTTTGTTTATAGCTTGATTGTTGGTGTTGTAAGAATTTCAGTTTAGCTTATCATGTTTATTTGATTTTCGATTTACTCCAATTAATTGTGTTTGTTTAAATTTTGTATTTTGTGTTGGATAATTATTCCATTTGGTGTTGATGTTTATAGTCGATTCATTACCAATTTGAAGATTAAGAAGCTGTGAATTGCTCTCAAAAGGGAGATTTACGCACTAGGATAATCATAGAGTAGCATAGTTTTAGTGGGATAGGAATATACCCGTTATCATCATGTAGCCATTAGTAAAATCCTAGAACCTAATGAATTCTAATTAATTAGTAGACATAGGAATATAGTTTATTAATTAATATAGGATATTTCTAATTGACCACGAGGAGGGGCTTTGGGGAGTTCGGGAGGTTTCGGCTTTTATTCAACTAGAAAATACGATTAAAGCAATTAAGGGATGGTTAGTGAGATGATTAGGTGAAATTGAACCCCTAAAGCATTTTTTTTTCATTTTTACTTTATTAGTTTCATATAGTTTATTTAAATTTTGTTAATTTGGTTTTACTTTTTATTTTTAATTTTAATCGATCATTCAAATAATCTTAAAATCAATTTAATTTCAATAATCAATCAAAATTAAACACAGTTTTCATGGGAATGATATCCATACTCTTGGTACACTTTATTATTTGTGCAATTTCGTGCACTTACAGATTCCAACGAACATAGAGGCAAGCTTGCTATCAGGACGGAGCTATGCTTGCCGGAGGTGCACAATACAAAAATGTTGGCTCTTAGATCTGACAAGGTGCCACAGGTGTGAGCTTTTCGGGGTTAGGCGATGCGTGTGGGCTGGTACTGTCGTCAATTTTCATAAAAAAGAGGGTGGCACTTTGTTTTGAGGCAGGGTTTAACGCCGGAGTTTGTGGGTTGGTTGTCAGGCGGCTGCTTGGTAGCGACATGAGGTATGGATCACAAGATCAGGTTTGTTTGTTCATTAATTGTTATTCATGACTCCAATATGTTCATTGAGTTGTACAGATTGTATTTTCCTATAAAAAAAAAGAAGAAGAAGAAGAAACAATATTATCATAAGAAAAGAAACTTTAATGATGGCTCCATGGAATGTAGGAAGATAAAATTAAAATTTTCAGTTTTTTAGTTATTTTGTGGTCCCACGATGATCAGAAATGTTCGTTGCACTCTCATTTCATAGCCCAGGTGGGCAGCCACGTGAAAGCCATGTATGGGGTGAAGGGCACCTCCGGCGCCGGCCAGCTTTACTCTTTTAGCGTCGGCTTCTTCATGCTATGATGATCGCTGTGTTAGAAGATCTTTTGGATGCGTAGGCCCCTGAGGACTCCTTGTGTATTCACTGCTTTTGACCTTTGACTGAAAGGCACGTGCATGCCATCACTTTGTCTAAAATATAACCTCGATGATTTTGGTGACGTACGTGTACTTGCTCTGTCCTGACGACTAACATCGATTAATGATGTCTTACGTCAATACATCGTGTCCAACTCTTTACATGCGCATACCCAAACTACTACGAAGGTGTTTGAAAGGATGATAGGAACTAATAGTTACAATTATTTTTACTGTTTTATATGAGAGCTTTATATTATAGTAATTTTTTTTTATTGTTATTATAACATGTGAGAGCTTTATACTATTCATAACTGAGTTTGTGGTAGGAACCATGGTTCCCACCACTCAACCAAACATAGGGTACATCTGCGACCCGCTCACGTAGGGTGGTTCGTGCTCTTGAAATTCGACCAAGGCCTGTAGTTTCATGTGAAGTTTTATTATTTTTTTTATGAGAGAGGGTAGAGAAAGAGCATATATATATATATATATGTGTATATATATATATATTGAAAATGTGAGAGTTAGATATCATATTTTAATAGGAGTATTTTGGGCTTTTATTGTAAAGCATTAAATATGCTATCCTAAGCATGCCTTCCTTCTACTTTGATAATCAAAATAGTAAGATCTATGGCTATCCTTCCAAACCCAATTGTTAACAATTGCATTTCACCAACAAGACTCTCAAGAAGTAAACCTCACCACAATGCAAACTCTCTCAATTTATGTGTAAAGTAAATAAAAAAGAATAACAACACAAAAAGATTTATAATGATTCACTCGTTTAAAGTTACATCTATTTTTGAAAGGAAGAGAAAATTCACTATTCTTTGAGGAATTACACGTGCTTTGCTCAATCTAAGACTTGGGGCAAATTTCTAGGTCTAACCTCCTATTTTTTAGTCTTTTACAACAAATTCAAATAAATATATAAATGAATAAATAAAATTAGGGAATTGTTTATTTTCCATTTGAATTCGGTTCGCTTCTCTTATCTTTATAATGGACTCGAACTTCAAGATCTTACAAATGTGGTAATTTCTTAATTTAAATCAAAACAAGACCGTTCATTGAACCTAAACACTTTATTATGTCAAAAATGTGCTTTTTATGTTAATCTTATCCATTTGATGAGGCTATCAAACCTCGACTTTCATGCTAGCCAGACATTTATGGGTTGTAATTGATCTTTGGGCTAGGCTTATTGGGTTGCTGAGATTACGCACAATAATATCTTACTTTAATTTTTTCCCTTTTTTCTATTATTTTTTAAAGGTAATTGCATTCCAAATCAAGAAGATACATACATTAATGTTGATTCAAAAGACATTGTAATACAGGAAAACTTATCCTAACTATAGAGTAGTTCTATTAAAAAAAATTATAATGAATGGCACAAAAAGATGAAACATACACTAAGTTTCCATAAAAGGAAGGCGAAAAGGCACGATAATAATTGAGCAAACAAATGGCTCTTTTAAGAAGTCCTTTATAATCAATAAAAAACTCCGACCAATCGAGACCAAGAAACCCATACTGTAATGGTGTCTTATAACCTGCTAAGGCATGACTCTAGTATTATAGGCTCACAATATAAAACCTAAAAGTGGCGGCGAAACCACTTGTGTTCTTATAGTAGAAAATAACACCAATTACACAGAACTAGTTTCTCTATTTTACATAAACATCTAATACTAAACATAAATAAAGCTCCAACATGGAGAGCATTAAAACCAGAGTAGCCACCATGAGAAGAGAGACTAAGGATTGCAATCTTGAATAGACTTGAAAATGTTGTAGAAGTAATGCTCCATCGTCGATGCTTAAGGCTTATGCTTTGTCATCGCCTGCTACATGCCCCCACCCCCAACATCATCTTTGTAAGAAAGAAAAAGAGCCCAAACGCATAGAGCCCCAAATGTCCGACCCTCCCTATGCAGACATCTGAAATCTTGACGTTCTATCTTTTCCTTGCCAAAGATTCTCTTTTTCTGCCAGAATACTAAACCCTTCCAGATCAATCACCCTTGAGGGCGAATCTCCCTCTAGGGCTAGGTTTCAGTTAAAAAGCCAAACATCAGTGCTAAGATCTGTTAGACTAGGTGCCCTAAGGATTATATGATGTAAAAATTTTTGGAGACACTTAATAATAAAAAGTTTAATATTTATTTCATTTCATATGTTAAATATGTCCTCTTTGTGTTCATTTATATTGAATGTATGATAAGCAAACAAAAGTATAAGATTGTCAATCTAAACTATTAAGATTCTGCATATGATGGACAGATTATACAGAAGATATTAATCTTAAGGTGATAGTCTAAATATATAAGGTCTGCAATCAAGAGAATAAATTTGGGTGCTTTATTCATGTTAAGATTCTTATGTTGTCTATATTACTAACGGGAGATGGCTTGTTGTGGTTATCGATATTGGACTCCACGAATAGAAACATTGGTGTATTGTTATTGGTGATGATATATTGGATTGGAACTAAAGTTAAACTATTTGTTTAAATCAATTCACTTTAGACAATTATGTGTGTTGTATCTTTATCTTGAGATGAATCAATGAGTCTGTATTCTTGACTTGTGTCCTTTGATGTACCAAAAATTATATGAAGGTATGTATACCGGTCCGTAGGAGACATGACATTTGATTAACATAGACTTGTTATTTATAGATATGGAATCTATAGCTCATTGGTAGAGTTAATGATATTTTCTTTTAGGCATTTTCCTGTAATTAGAAAATTGAAGCTCTTAACTATTTAGATGCATAGTTATAACCAAATGGTATACTATTTGTATTGATAGTAAGTTTTCCTATGGTGAGATAATAGAACATAAAATAAATATATTCGGTAAGGTAAAACAAAATTTATCCTTAAGCCGATTATGAATATCTTATGGAAATGTTACATATTATAGTATGTCATGGACGTTTAACTTATTAGAGTTTCGTAATATATATAGTTTGAGAGTGCAGATCTAAACTTTTAGTGAAATAGCTTTCGAGTTGATAAATATAAAATATACATGTCAAAGATATGTTATTTTAGAATCATAAGAGCTTAATCTATACATATCCACCAGATTCCTTTTGCTAGTTCACATATTTTCCGACAACGATACGAATTTTTTTTTTTCCAATATATTGGTAACTTATATTAATTCTTAAGTTTGGGTAAAATTCGAATAATTGGATTTGATAATTCATTTTAGTTTATTGGTTTAATTAATTCTATAGATTAATTGAAGATAAACATGTTGAATTATTTAAATATATTTAAATATATTTTGTTTGGATATGGGATTATTTATATATGACTGTTTTAATTAACTAATTTCTTTATTGGGTTGTTTATATTAAAATTGAGGCTCTATGAAGGATATTCAGGTCCAATAAAGTAAGAATTATCCAATCCGTTTAAATTGAGTGAATCAGATAACTTTGAAAGGCTAAAAATGCCTCTGCCAGGTCAGCACTAACTAGGTGATCGACTGCCATACACAAGGGCAATCTACCATCCCTGCTTTATCCAAATATGTGTCTCATGCATTTTCACTTTAAAGTTTGATTCTAATTCAAATTTTGAGACCGAATTTGATAAGAAGATATGCACAATGGCTTTTGATAAATAGGTAACGTGTTCCTATGCCTTTATTTATCAATTGTTAACATCAAGGGAGGTCACTTAAGAGGTTTTAAAGAGAGAAATTTACTACTCTAAGAGATTATTATTCAACACCTACAATAGTAATTCTGAATTTTATCTTGTGATTGTGGGGAGAGTTACCTAGGGAAAATTAAACGACATCTGCCCATTTGTACTCTGATCATGGAAAAGAGAAAAGCAAAGAAGATTAGTTGATTGAAGTTCTTCCGGTGACGATTCTCAGTAGTAGTTTTGTAAAACGATTTTTTTATCAGAAGTGCGGTTCCGATTCTAAGAGGTACATAAAATCTGTTATCAAATTTAAACCTTAATATTAGAAGTGATTGTCAAGATTAAGTTTTAATTAAACAAAGTTTAGGGTCCAAGTGTTGAATTCTCGTCAATGCGCATCATGTGTTTGGTAGGGCCATAGGGGCTTTAGGCTAAGCCATCACTAGGCAGTAGAAACATCCAGATTTCAATAATTAATGCCCTAAAAACTAGCATTCTATGCAATGTAGTCTCTAAAAGACATCTAATTCACACCACTAACGTGCAATTATAGTAACCCGCTACCATATTAATCAAGGGCGAATGCGGTAAGTATTAAAAAAAAGTTTATAATTAACATTAATGTTACACAAAAAATATACATATATATATATATATATTATATTCCACACTCTATCCATTCTCTCATTCGTTGGACTAGATCTTGTTGAAAAAGTGGTACGCAACAGATTTTAAAATTTTTTAACAAATAAAACTTTTCCAAATATCTATTGATGCAAGTCTCAGGGAAAGTGAATATAAATTTACTTTTCATATACTAAATTAAGATTGAAGATAAAATTACTTTTCATTTACCAAGTTAAGAGAAGTGAATACTGAGCGAAAAAGTGGTAATCAACCTGGGAAGTTGGGGAATTCATATCCATAATAAATGCAAAGTATATTAATATAACTGGGGCGTTTCTAAGTGGTATCCTTCGGAATACTACTAGTTATAGTTTGACTTGAATCCAGTTTAGTTATAGTTTGACTTGAATGACTTAGAAACTAAATGTTGTAGGGAGAAGGTGCAAAACTAAATGTTTCAAACAATCAAAGTCAGCTGAAAACTATTGTTAAAACCAGCAAAAGGCTAACAAGGTATTTCCACATTCATTGAAAAAAGAACCCGGAGAACAAAAAAATATTCCGCTCGGAAGTAGAACTACACTTTAAAAATATAAAAGGTGAATTGCTCGAGGACTCTTTTAACTTTTATGAAAGTAAACATTTACTTTATGTTTGGCTTAGTGTTAAGAACCACAGTTCTTACAATAAATTTAGTTATAAACAGTATAAAGTTTTCATATACTACAATAATAATAAAAAATTGCTACAATGTAAAGCTCTCATATACTACAATAAAGTGGTTCTAACCACCGGTTTATACCACCCTTCCAAACATCTTCTTAATCTTTAACTTTTTATTTTTGATTTATTAGTCTTCAATTTTTTATTTTAGTTACTAAATGACTAATTTAGTAGTCAAATAGTTAATTTTAGATAAAAAAATATGTCAAATTGATGCCCAAAATTATAAAAAAAATGACAAATTGGTCCTTAAATTTATTAAAAAAGTGACAAACTAGACACAAAACTAGCAATTAAACCGTTAAATTGATCATTCAATAACTAAAATGAAAAGTTAAGAACTAATAGATAAAAAATGTTTAAAACCATAATCACATTTTTGTAAAAAATTAAAAATTAATATAACAATTTACCTAAATATGAATAAATAAATTGCCCCAATAATACCTGTACTCTTTAAAAGCCTAGGCTGTGACCATCCTTCTGCCTTCTTTCTCTCTCTCTCTCTCTCTCTGTCTCCACCCTGAAAGTGCCCAGCCCTTTCTCTTCAATTTCCTCAAAAGGGTAAAAAAAATAAAATAAAATTCCCAATTCAATCCCACAACACACGCAAAATTTGAAAAAAGGCACAGGACACAGAGTTTGAATTTCCGACCAAATTTGCGAGCAAAGAAGCAACTAGAAAAGAAGATATTGGAGATGGCAAGCACTGATCTCGAAGGAATCAATGGAGTCCGCAGGACCTGGAGCTCGTGGCCCCGCACGAAGATCGAGGCCAACAAGTGTGTGATCCCACTCATCATCGTGATCTCCCCGATCCGTCCCTACTGTGAGATCCCCACCCTCCCTTATAACCCCCCTCTGATGCAAGACTTGTTCCGCTATCCTTAGCCCCTTCTGCTATGTCAACTTCTCCACCAAGATCTAGATCTTACCTTTGAGCACAACCATTTCCCTCCTTACTACTCCCAAGATCTCTGGCACAAACCTCCTTGGCAATCTCTACCATAACTACACTACCAAATTTCTCTCTCATTCTCATTTAAAAACCCGCCACCTCAAATCTGAATATATATATATATATATATATATATTATATACATCGGCATCCTGATTTGAAAATCACAAACAAAAAACAAAACATCCAACATCGATCTAAAACACGGCAGAGAGTGGGTCGATTTGCATCCGGTGAAACTAGGTTCACTAATGGGTGGGGGAGCTCCACAAGTCTGGGTGCACTATTTTTTTTGGCATATTTTTTTTTATGAGTTTGACGTCATTCCAGCTCAAAAAAAAAAAAAAGAATCTGACACTCAATTGTCACTTTTTAAAATAGATTAAGGACTGATAGAACACTTTACTCAAATATAAATTACAAGTGTAACTAGTTAGAAAAACGTCTTGTGACATGAACTCTGTTTTGTCTTTGCACTCGACACTCTTCCATGATTAACGCTGCAAAGATCAAAACTTCACCCATTTTTCTGTTTTTTTGGATACATTAGAGAAGAAACAATTTAACAATAACTTCATTACATAAACACACTGTAATAATTTATTCAACATGCATTACTAAACTAGAACATACATACAAAACTAATAATTCACTCTCAACTATTTCACTTCCCACTCAGCTCCACCCCCATAGCTCGTCTGCTTCACCATCAAAATACCACATTTGAACCTCACATAACTAAAATAAATCCCCATAAAAAAATGCAATGTCTGAATTTTAAACAGTCTTCCTTCCATTTCTCAAAAAATAGAGCAATCTTCTTGAATCTTAGAAGAAGCATCCATGTAAGATCGATCGGAGATTGAAGAAGAAGAAGACAAAATTTTATGAAGATATATAAATGGGTTAGTCTTTACTACTGGTTAGTTTCTTTTCTTTTCATGTAAAAAGGTTTTTTGTTTTTTGTTTCTTTTCCTATTAACTCTTTCAGAGGAGGAATGAGAAGATTTTGAAAGAGCCTCTCAAAAAGAAAGAGAAAAAAAAATCAACCTTTCTCAGAATTTTCTTGTGGGGGGCGTAGATAAAATATGATATAGTCTTTCTATTAAATAAATTGAGTATTTATAGGGTTTACAAGAGTAAACCTTTCTAACTTAAATATTAAAAAATAGTCCTAATCTAATTCAAATGTTAAAAAATAGAAAACTAGATAATGAAAAACTAACTAGATAATAAAAAAGAAAATGGGATCTAAATTCCTAGCAATTACAAAATTTAAATTATTTAATATTATATAATTAATATCTTCATTATCTTCACTGTGCTCTCGCAAGATTGAACTCCATGAAGAGAGTCCAATCTTGTCCTTAGTGATAGTTTGAGTGATGAAAGGGATAAAAGAGGGTGTAAACGAAACCAGGATGATGGCAAGAAGAAGAGCGTTCGAACCAACAATGGTTTTTTTTAGGTGTCTAGTGACGACGAGGTATGGTGGTGGACTTGGAAGAGGCAGCACTATGGAGCTGCGACGGCTAGTAGTTTAGAGTTTTTAGAGAGGAAGAGAGAGGAAGATAGTCCCGAGAGGCTACTGCTATGAATATGAAAAATAAGAGAGAAGAAAGAGAGAGAGATAGACAACTCCAAGAGGCTATTGCTCTGAATATGGAGAATAAGAGAGAAGAAAGAGAAGGACAGGCCTAGGAAGGTATTGCTCTGATACCATATAAAGAGAATAATAAAGAGGAGAAGATATGCCATAATCTTCCTATCAATAGATATAATAATTCAAATCGAACTTAAATATTAAAAAAGTTTCTAATCTATTTCTGATGGAAATTTAATATTGGCATTATTTTATTTATCGTAGGTTTGTTATTTGATTTAATTTTGTGGTTAGTTTGCTGCATGAATTAGATTTGAACTAAGCTTGGATTTGTTGGATTTAGTTTTGGAAAGTTTTAGAATTATTTAAATTTTCTCAATTTGTTCTTGTGGCCTGTTTTATAAATCAAAGAATGCAGATTTGTGATTTCATTATTTGTGGAAACTGTTTCAAAAAAATTAATTGGTTTAATTTATTTAAAGTCAACTTTTGATAATTTTTGAAGAGTTGAAATTAGATGAGTTACTTGATTTGCAAAGATTGTTGTATTTTGTTTTATAACTCATTCAAGTACATGAAGGTCTCTATCAGATTCATGCAGTTTCAATTGGTGTTTTTAAGATTTCAATAAGAATGGATTTTGTTTTCAGATTTGCAAATTTGTTGCCAAATTTGTTACAACAGAATTCACAACAAAATCCAAACAATGAATTGATTTAAAAATCACAATTAGCTGGCACTTTAGGCTACTTATATAAAGCCTCACAATGACTTTAGGACATAGAGAAAGCCTCAGAATTACAGAGAGATTATTTGTGAGTGTTTTATTTCTTTCTATTTCTTTGGGAGAAAACTTTGAGTTGAAGAGATTTTAATGTTTAAGTCGAGGGGTTCTCATTAAGGATAATTATTGGGTTGTTATGAGTCATAGGCGTTATACTTAGAGAGGAAGTCTTGGAATGAATAAGTCCAATCGATTCATACGTCTAGGCATGACCCTGTGAATGTAAGTGGTTACCGAATCATGATACCGATCTCTCGTTTTTATTTATTGTTTTATGTTTAATACAAACTTATTACAACAAACTTAAACATGAACTTGATCAAACACATAATTGAATAATAAGAAACTAAAAAAATATTGAAAAAATGAGACATTGAATGATGAAAAACTAACTACATAATAAAAAAAGAATTTAAATTTTTAATATTTAGAAAATGTAAATTATTTAATATTATTTAATTAATATCTTCGTTGTCTAATTAGGGACTACACCCATTTTAAGTTCGGTACACCATGTTGATGAAATATTGTTTATTTATTATAACCTTACAGCCTTTAGGTTCGAGTAAAACACGTACGGTATCGTCGAAATCCCCTGAGGGCAAAGCATCTGACACTCCATATAAAAATA
>CAMOHE010050282.1:0-12807 GCA_946598075.1 Artocarpus hirsutus
GAACTTAAAGTTCGGCCTGCCGATCAGGCAAGTTCGGCCTGCCTATGAAAAAGTTCGGCCTGCCTATGCGCGAATTAAAAATCGCGCGTTTTCACACGTTTTTACGCGTATCTTATCCGATATAGACCCGAATTTGGTTCTGTTTCAAATTTTGGAGACCTTATCTGATAAGAAATAACCCTAGACCTAACCTCTATAAATAGGGAGTGAGTCTAATGAGTTATTCACAGAAGAAAGAAATTGACAGATCAATAGAGAGATTAAGAGTGATACTCTAGTGGTGAGAATCTAAAACTCCCTGAGAGCTCTTGTTCACAAATCACGAACACTAGCTTTGGGTTCTCTCAATTGATTGGAAGGAGAGTCACCTTGAGGAAGAGCTGTACATGTGAGCCCACACTCACTCCGATCGTGGATAGAGAATAGCAAAGAAGACCAGTTGGTTGAGGCTCTTCTGGAACGTTACTTCTCTACACTATTTTCGGGAGCTTTTCGACGAGTAAGAGGTTAGTAAGATCAGGTTAATTTATACATATAGCATGTCAAACTTATTTATTGGAAAATACTCTGATTTAAAATTTTTAAAATTCCGCTGCGTATAATTTTTCCAACAACTACCTCTTTAGATCACGGTACATCTTCGTGCTTCTTGGATGAATGGCGAACTGAGACTTATGAGCTTCGTCCATGACGGCCTTTGTCACTTCTACAATTGATGGAACTGCTAGACGTTCTCTGAAGTACAATGATCCATCTGCATGTATTCTCCATTCTTCAAACTGCTCTTCGTTTCGAATTCACGTCCATATTTCCTGAAGATGCTGGTCTTGCCACTGATTCTGTTTCACCATCTGAACAAGAGCTGGGGTCGTCTCCATGTGGTACACCAAAACGCAATCATCATCTTCTTGATACTGTAGCCCGAACTCACTCACTATCGCACCCCTCTTCCAATCTTCAAGAGCCAAACAAGCGAAATCCCTGAAGACTTTCGACTAAACGCAACTGTGACTACATTAGATTTTTCGGGATGATACTGCAGCGTGAAATCATAATCCTCCATGTATTCCATCCATCTTCGCTGCATCAAGTTCAAATCCCTCTGAGTAAACAGATACCTCAAACTCTTGTGGTCAGAGAAAACCTGAAATATCACCCTGTACAAATAACATCTCCAAATCTTCAGTGCGTGAATCACTACTGCAAGCTCCAAATCATGAGTAGGGTAGTTTCACTCGTGAGGTCGTAACTGTCTCGATTCGTATGTGACCACGCGTCCATGCTGCATCATTACACACCCGAGTCTACGTCCTGAAGCATCCGTGTAAACCTCGTACGGCTCATCGCTACTGGGAATAATCAACACTGGTGCTGAAGTCAATCGATTCTTTAATTCTTGGAAAGTGAACTCACATTCTTCGTTCCACTCGAACCTGACATTTTCCTAACCAATTTTGTCAATGGTGCTGCTACCTTCGAAAAGTCTTTCACAAATTTCCTGTAATATCCTGTAAGTCCTAAGAAACTACAGATCTCTGTCACATTCCTACGTCGTTCATATTCCACTATGGCTTCTATCTTTAACGGATCCACTGAGATACCATGCTCAGAAATAACATGACCTAGAAATTCGACCTCTGTTAACCATAACTCACACTTTTCCTTCTTGGCATACAATTGATGCTCCCGCAAAGTCTGAACATGATCCTAAGATGCTGCTCGTGCTCCTCCCAAATCTTAGAATAAACCAAGATGTCATCAATGAACACGATCTCGAATTGGTCCAAGTAAGGCCTAAATATCCTGTTCAATAAATCCATGAAAGCTGCTAGAGTGTTTGTTAATCCAAACGACATCACTAGAAATTCAAAATGTCCATACCGAGTCTTGAAAGTTGTCTTAGGAATGTCCTCTTCCTTAATCCTGAGTTGATGCTATCCTGATCTCAAGTTTATCTTTGAGAAGTGCCGCGAGCCTCCCAACTGATCAAATAAATTATCGATCCTAGGCAAAGGATATTTATTCTTCACTATGACCCGATTCAACTGTCGATAATCTATGCATAATCTAAGAGTCCCATCATGCTTCTTTGCAAACAAAACCGGTGCTCCCCTATTCTGGATGTATCCCTTATCAGCAAGCTCCTGAAGCTGCTTCCTGAGTTCTTTTATCTCTGCTGGCGCCATCTGATAAGGTGCTATGGAAATTGGTGCTGTTCCTATAAACAATTCAATACCAAATTCAATTTCCCGATGCGGTGGTAATTCTGGTGGCTCGTCGGGGAAGACATCTTCAAATTCGTCTACCACTAGAATCACTGCGTGTCCTCTTGAAACATTGGGCTCTTCTTCTAAATTCATAAGAAAGGCATAGCAAGCTACGTTCTTTCGCCCTCTGAGACAAGCCCTTACGAGACGCTCACTCATCAATTGATCACCACCACCCTGGTAAGTCATCACCGTCCCCTTATCGGACACTAGGGTTACTTTCTTAAGTTGGCAGTCTACCACTGCATTATATCTGGACAACCAGTCCATCCCCAAGATTACATCATATGAACTCATGGGGATTACAATCAAATTACTTTTCAAAATCTCATCCCCAATCTTTATTTTACAAGCTTTACAAACACTATTCACACACACCCGCCCCAAGGGTGAATTTATAACTAAGGGTTCATCAGACTCTTCTATCTCTAATCCTAAGGCATGCACAAAAGAGCTCGAAATGAGAGAATGAGTGGCACCAGTATCAAATAACATGTGCTAAAGACTGAGAAACCATGATCGTACACCGTCGACAACTGCGTTACTAGTCTGGACATCTAAACTCCCTGGTGTCATCATGTGAACCTATACTAGAGCTTTCCCTTTTCCTCTACCAACATTGCTAGATCTTGGATTAGCTGGCCGATACTGCTACGATGATGACGACTGCACACTGGCTGTACTTGGCGCTCGGTACTAAGGGACACTACGTTGAAAGTTCTACAGTTGGTGTCCATACGCTGAATATGATAGTTGTTGAGGAGAGAACTGATGGAACAGAAGTTGAGGGTACTATTGCGGCTGAGGTAGAGTCTGAAGCTGGGGCTGACGACTAGCTCCTTCTCCAGTTTGGAATCTTAGGCAAGCACTCCTGATCAGGCAGTTTCTCTTAATGTGTCCCGGCTGCTGGCAATAGTGACAATGGAAGCTATAGGGGTTGCTGCGCCCGCTGCTAGATGAACTGCTGCTGCCGCTGTTCACGCCACCCTGTTTATTCTTTCCCAGAGTTGGTCGACTACTTGTGCTCCTCCTGCCGCTCCTCTGTGGTCCTCCTAACATCTTGGCTCGATTCTCACAATACTGTGCGTAATCACTCTCCACTGATATTGCTGATGACATAAGCTCTCCAAAGTTCCTGAGTTGTAGGGCAACCACCTATCGTCGAATAGGGGCTTTAAGTCCATCCTAGAATTTGATACACTTCTCACGTTCGGATGCCACTACGGATGGAGCAAACCTGGCCAATTCATTGAACTTCGCTTCATATTTTAGTACTGACATATCACCCTGATGCAACCTATAGAATTCTGCCGCCTTTTGGTCCCTATAACCTTGCAGAAAGTAGCGATCGTAAAACAGCTCCTCAAACCTATCCCAACTGATGTTACCATTGTTTTCCAAGAGTTTCACTTGCTTCCACCAAGTATTGGCACCACCTTCAAACTTATATGCCGTAAATTCCACACGAAACTCTGCTGGCACACCAAGAGTATCCAAATGCTTCACGATCGAATCTAACTAATATTCTGCCACCTGTGAATCCCTATTTTTGTCTAAGGTTGGTACAGATGCACGTCGAAACTCCTTAAAGTACGTATGCCGATGACTAGCCTCGGAGTTATCCAGCCTTGCCCTGGCTGCCATCTACCGAAATGCAGCAAACACGGCCCTCATCATGCCCTCATCATTTCCAAACTCGACATCAACTGTCGATCGAGCATCGTCTAGGTGCCATTCTCTCACTTCTGAAAATAAAATTTTGGCTGTCAGTGGTATTTCATTGTTGTACCTATGTGTGCATAATTCTCAAGGTTCATAACCTTGAGCTCTGATACCACTCTGTCACGTCCCGGAGTACGGGAGGTGACGTGGTAGATTAATTAATTTAATTAAACAGAGATTTAGTTAAAAATTGGGTTTTTGTATTAGATTTATTAATAAAAAATGTGATAATTTTAAAAATAGTTTATTTTAAGCGAGCCGTTATAATATTCAGACAAATAAAATAATAAAATAAACAATGAGGAATAATAAAAATAATAAAAATATAAGGTGAGGCGAGAATGGGTCCCACTAGCCCACATCTTGTGCACACACACAGTACTAACAATATTACAATACAACCACAGTCTAAAATAAAAAGAAAAGTTAAGATTTTACATGCCTTGAATTGTAGTAATACAACCTACCTAAATCTTCTACTGGTCGCAAGTCCGGTCAACGGACTCTTCTCCAATCCTAAGCTGATATCCACCTATGGGGTAAGATTTTAAAACAAATAAAACGTAAGCGAAAGGCTTAGTAGGACTATAATTTTGAAAATATTTAACTTTAAAAGAAATTTCATTAATCAAATAAACATGTAGAAAACGAAATAGAACAAACAAATAAATAGATAAAAATTTAATAAGAACTTTCCTTACCAAAGTAAATTAAATAGGGTCGACCAGAAAGAATACCATTTTCTTTTCCTAGGCAAACCATATGTATTTCACCACTACAGTGGCCTAGTTGGGTTTTGGGACCTGCCCCTAAGGTCGTATACTACACGACCGATCTCTGATATGGCATCATGCCCCAATATATATATATATATATATATATATCTTTTCATGATTATAAAAATCTCTTTTTTACCAAATATGATCATTTTCATTCATTATGAGGTTTATTATGAAATCTACCTCAATCTACTGTTTGTAAAAACATTCAATAAAATGCTCGTTTAATCAGTTATTGAAAACATTTTGATAAAATCCCTTTTTGGCCAAAATCATTTTAAAATCAAGTTACCAAAGAAAAAGGGTAGAAGTCCTACCTCGATACTCGTGTCAGTGTCCCACACTGTAATTTCGGTCCACTATACGTTAGCTCCGCGGATCCACGCACAACCTAATATATATAAACTACATCCATCAGTATCTAACCTGAAATATCCTATGTTAATAAACTATCCCATGGTGCCCTAGTGTGTCATTTAAGCTTATAAAATCATTTTACAAAGTTGGAATTTCAATTGGGGTTCAAAATAGTGAAAACGGGTGAAAAATCACAAAATTTCACCATGCTCGGTCAGCCTATTAGTCCCCCTAGTTCGGCCGACAGAACTATGCAGTTAGGCCTACTGGAGGTCCAAGTTCGGTCGGCCAAACTTTTCCAGGTTCGGCCTGTCGGTCGGATGAATCCGGCCTGCCAAACACTTGAATCCGGCCTACTAAACACGAAGTTTGCCCTGCCGATTTGAAAAAATTCTAGAATTTTCTAAGCATGGGTCTCGGCCTCCCCGAGCCCAAATCTTCAACCTAACCTGTTTTCTCAATTCTCAAGCATGGGTAATACTCATAATTGATAGAAAAACATAGTAGATTACTTTTCAATGCATTAAAACAAGTTTTAAACAAAATTTTTGGAAAAATCTGAAAATGAGAAAAATTGGAGAAAAATGAAAAAGCTTGATTTAAATCTGTTTTTGAAGAAACAAAGCTTGTATTCTAGTTATTCTAAGTTCATCTAACCTAGATTGAAAGATTTCTAAGCTTAGAAAAGCTTAGATTTCAAAATGCAAGAAAAATTAAAAAATTGAAAAAGTTTAGAAAATTTGAAACTAACCTCAAATCAAAGCTTTAAATTGCGTTTGTGGTTGCTCAATTGTATTCCAGAGCCTTCAATCCACAATCCCGAAGCTTGAAAACAAATTTTGTTTTAAAAATTTAGAGAGAGATTGAGAAAGTATGACAGAAACCGAGAGAAAGAGAAAGAGAGAGACACGGGCAAGAGAGAGAGAGAGAGGAAGGAAAGAGAAAATGAGTGAAAGAGAGAGAGAGTGAGTGAGATAAATAGAGGAAGAGAGAGAAAGTTCGTTGCACAAAACCGTGTGCAACAACGCACTGTTTTCAAATAAAAGCTACTTGGCATTTGACAAACTGTGTTGTTTCAAAATTTAAAATAGCAATTAAAATAATTTAAAGTAATTAAAAATCATCAAAAGAATAAAAATAATATAAATTTTAAAATTTTACAAAATGATCAAATTAAATTCAAAATATTCATTATGGCACACTAATCCACCATTTTACATTCTAATAACACTTAATTAATTTCGAGATGTTACAGGCTTTCTTAAATGTTCACGTAAGTCATACTATTATCGCTCGACGTTGCATATACCTTAAAGCTAAGTTTACAAGAAGTTATTCCTAAAAATCTCATTCTTGGGTTTTAATCTATGTCTTCAAACTAATTCAAATATTGGCCATTTATTTAAACACATTAAGCATAGTGAAATTAACAATGATCATGAATAATAAACTCTTAAGAGAAAATAAATTCTTTTAAAAAAATAAATTGATATTCATTCAATGCCTTGGCTACACTTGTTACCCTTGTCATGAAATTTATAATATAATAAAAGATAAAAACATCCTATCAATGAATTGCAACATAAAGAAAATAAAAAAGAGAGATACTGATTGTCGTAATTGAAGCTAAATTTTGTTTCCAGATTAACCATCTTCTCCTTCGCCATACCTAGCCTCTTCCTCTTTTTCTTCAATCAAAACTCCACAAAATAACCCTAAGAACTCCTATTTATAGGCTTGGAGCTGTAATGGAAATTCTTGTAATTTTTAGAAGTTGAAAAACAAATATAAGAAGGATTTTATGTTGTAATGCTCCAAATTTGCCTAATGGTGCCTTGGCTCTATCTAGAAAATTGAAGTGGCACTGCGGTTTTGGAACTTGGGTGCCACGTCATCGAGCATACGTTGCCAAAATTTTCATAGCGCCATGGCAATACTTGCACAGCGCCTGGGTGCTTTGAGCTTAGATTTCGTACTATAAAACTCCTTTTCTCCTCTTTCAAGGCATAGGCGCTCGTTTTCAAGGCCATTGTGCTCTCTTCCTTAAGTGTTGCTTTAAAAAGTCTTCAAAAATCACCTGTAAACGCCAATTGTCACAAACCTATCAAATAACCCTAAAAATCACTTAAGAACTAACAAAAAAAAGTCCCAAATAACCACAATATAAGCACAAATTCAATCCATCATGGATTACATAATGGAAGGAGTCCCATCAAATCTAAATCAAGTGATTAAATGCCTCTCTTATAACGAATGTAAGAGAATTGACATCAAGGGAAACCAAAGTATGGCTCAGCATTGTTACGGAATAGCACCTGTAGATACAACATGAACGTGATTGGAAACTATGAGAAGGGAGAAAGCATTGCTTAGCAATCAAAGGAGGGCCCACCTGGGATAATAAGACAAGAAATTGAGGAAAGAGAGCCAATGACTGTGGAAAACTTAGATCAAGTGATTCTAGATCTGAGCCAGAAAAGACAGTTATGGTGGGTAACCTCTTGGAGGGAAAAAAGAAAGAATAGTTAGTAGACTTCTTGAGAAGTAGCAAATATGTTTTTTCTTGGAGCCACAAAGATATGATAGGAGTAGACCCACCATCTGAATTGCAACATGTCCGGAATGTGAAAACAAACATAAAGCAGTTATGCAGAAGCAAAGAAGGTTTTCACCATGGCAGAACCAGATCATACTCGAAGAGGTTAAGAAGTTCATAGACATAGGTTTTTGTCAAAAAGTTCAACATGTTGACCAGGTTTCAAATGTTGTCTTGGTACAAAAGAAAACAGGAAATGGAGGATGTGCATTAACTTCAACGATCTCAACAAGGCTAGTTCAAAAGACATTGGATATGAAAGGTTCAACTTCCTAGATGTGTATTTTGGGTACAATCATATCTTGATAGGTAAGAAAGACCAATAGACGACATCGTTTGTGATAGAACAAGGGCTTTTCTACAATATAGCAATGCCTTTGGATTGAACAATGCTGAGGCACATACCAAAGACTAGTCAACAAAATATTTAAAGAACAGATCAGCAAAACGACGGAAGTGTACATAGACGATATGGTAGTAGAAAGCAAAAAGAAGAGCGATCATATAAAAGACCTAGAAGAAACGTTTAAGGATTTGAGAAAAAATACAAAATGAAGCTGAATCCAATGAAATATGCTTTCAGTGTGTCTTCAGGGTAGTTTTTAGGTCATGTAGTTAGCGAAAGAGGAATTAAAGCAAAACTTGCCGAGGTAAACAATGTAATAAACGCAGCAAGACCGCAAACACTGAACGCTGTGCAATCTTTGGTAAGAAACAAGACAAGAGCAAGCCATTTCTTCAAAGCAAGAAAAGGAAAAAGGAATTGAGTAGGGTCCAAAACAAGACAAAGCACTCAGAAAAATTAAAGAATTTTTAACTCCTCTGATATTACCAGTTGTGCTTCTGGGGGAGGAACTATTTCTCTATATAACAACTTCCGCTGTCTTAGTTAGTGATGTATTATTAGAGAAGAGCAAGGGAAAAAAAGTTTCAATGTTTTACGTCAGCAAATTGATGACAGATGCAAAATAGAGATATAGAACAATGGAGAAACTGGTCCTGGCTCTAATTGCTGCTAAAAGAAGATTAAAGCATTATTTTTAGGAACATACAATAATAGTTCTGACGAACGAGCTGTTGCAAGCAATTATTTCTAAGCCACACCTAATGGGTAAATTAACAAAATGGGCAATGGAACTGGGAAGGTATGACAACAAGATTAAACCAAGAACAAGAAAGAACGGACCGGCATAGGCATACTTCATTTCAGAGTGCACTAATTTTTAGAAATTTTTGGCTGCTACTTGGTATCGGCAATAGGTCTGAAAAAGTATCTAAAAACAGCAAATTTAGATAGTTGTATTTTGTCAAAGTAGGGAACCACGACATATTTGTTTTGAATATATTCCATTTTGAAAGAGTTGAAAAAGCACAATCTCGTTGAAAGGATGTTTCAGAAAATAGATTCCTATTCGAAGAGTGCATAACCGCATGGATAAGCTCACACTAACGCGTCAATTTGGGATCCGATTTGGGATTTTTCTTGGGAGGTATCGGGAAGGTGTTGGAATGTAATAATATCGATTTATACATATAAATTTATACAGATATAGAAAAAAAGGTTCTCTATTGATTCAAACACTGTACCTACGGAAAGGGGTAGAGAAAGAGGAAAAAACCTAAGATTTTACACAAGTACTTTTGATTGAAATAAAGTTGGATTTTGAAGCGACAAATAACATAGTAGAGTATGAAGCCCTAATTCTGGGATTAAAACTTTTGAAAGCCATTGGAGGCGAATTTGTTAATGTAAAAAGTGACTTTCAATTTGTAGTTAATCAATTAAGTGGCATCTTTGAGATCAAAGAACAAAGAATCTTGAATTGCGGAAAAATTGAGCTAATGTTTTTCAGGTTTCTCTACTGAGCAGATTCCGACGGCTGAAAACGCAGAGGCAAACGAATTATCAAAGACCGCAAGCACATCGAAAGATGGAGAGGTATTTAGTTTGGCAACAATCCTAGAAATAAAAGTCCCAAGAACCAAAGAGAAAGATGAATTAGAGGAAGAAATACGAGGAACAGTAAACTATATCGAAGAAGAGATAAGCTGGAAAACTCATATCGTTGTTGTCTTCGTTGAAGATCAACTGTCGAAAGATAAGGTGGAGGCTAAAAAATGAGAGGGCAGATACATGCAATGATCCGACAAAGAGAGTTGTTGAAATATATAAAGAAAGACCAAGACAAGCAAATCCAATTTCAAGGTCAAGATTCAGAGCAAGGACAGAAGCCAGTCACAGTTAAGAATGATGTTAGAGTCATCCGTGTTGTCCATGGAAAGATAAAGCAAGAGGAATTACTTGGTATTGGCTTATTGAATAAGAAAAAAGAAAAGAGAAAAGCTGAAAGAAATGTGCACAACTAAGAATATAGAGACTAGTAAAAGAAGAATAACAGAGACAAAATTTAGCCCAAATGATTTAGCCAGGGTCAGATTGCCTCATGATTACCCTTTGTGCCGAGGATATAAGACTTTGATGTTGAAAGTGTGTTGATCGACAGTGACAGCATAGACATTTTATTCCAACCATCTTTTGAGAACATGTGGTTAAGTGGTAAAATGATCAAGCCAGTGGAATCCTCCTAATTTGGTTTGAGGGGAGTCAAATAAGGCCTAAAGGATCCGTCACACTTAAAATGGAGGAAGCTGGGAGGTCCTTGAAGGTAGATTTGTTGGTCACTGACGTCAAATCCAATTACAAGGCCATAATGGGAAGAGGGTGGATTTACATGACAGAAGGAATCCTATCAACTCTACATAGGTGATGCGATGCCTCTTCTTGATGGATCTAAGACAATTAACATTAAGGGAAACCAAAGCATGGCTCAACATTGTTACGGAATAGCAACTAGAGATACAACATGATTGTGACTAGAAATTATGAGAAGGGAGAAAGTAGTGCTTCGAAATAAAATGAGGGCCCACATGAAATAATAAGAAAATAAATTGAGGAAAAGGAACCAATGACTTGGAAAACATAGATCAAGTTATTGTAGGTCAGTTAGAGCTAGAGAAGACAGTTATGGTGGTGAGGAGTTTTTCTTATTGCAATGATAAAGTTCTGTCCATAGGCACATATATATACAATGGATAAGAAAGAAAAGAAGTAAAGCCATTAACTACAATAGCTAAAAATAGCAAACTAAGAAAAGGGAAACTATTTATCCTGATTCCATGCACTGACATCATTAAATTGGTCAATGTAAGTCAAGTCCAGAGTTACCTCCAACGGTCTGCAATTTAAAATCCCCTTGATCATGGGATATCCAAAATTCTTTAATTGTTAACAACCTCCCTCAAGCTAATCAGTGGTGGTGAAGGAGAACGCGTCACACGTCAAGCTTGCCATTACGAATTTTGACTAAATGGTCTCCCTCAAGCTGGTGTATAGGCCTCCTTGAGACCAATATCGTGTAGAAGTGTAGAAAATTGATCCTTCCTAAGAACTTTAGTAAATATGTCTGCAAGCTGTTGATGTGAAGACACATATGATAAGCTAATAACCTTGGCTTGATAATTAAATCTCACATAATGACAATCCACTTTGATATGTTTTGTTCTTTTATGGAAAACTGGGATGGAAGCAATGTGGATTGCAGTCTTGATATCACAAAATAATGGAACTAGCCGTGGTACCTCTATGAACATATCATTGAGTAGGTTGAGAAGCCAAACAATCTCCTTTGTAGTCGTGGCCATTGCTCTATATTCTACTTCGGTTGAAGATAAGGATACCATTGGTTGCTTTTTCGATCACCAAGTTACTGAAGCATCCCCGAGAAATGTAATGGATGACAAACTGTCTAGTGGTTGGACAACTACTTCAATATGCATCACAGTATGCATTCAAAACTAGTTTGTTGTTCTTGGGATAGAATATTCCTTGAGTGGTTGTTGCTCTAATGTAACGAGTGACTCTGTTGGCAAGTTCCATGTGAAGCCTTCTTGGATGTTATAGGAATTGGCCAAGCACATGTGCACCATAGGCCAAGGTTGGTCTTGTCAAAGTAAGATGTGTCACTCTTCCAACAAGCCTTCGGTATTCTGTGATTTCTTCTGTAGGCTCTCCTTCGTCAGCTACCATTTGGTGCTATTGTAGTACCAATGTTGCAATCAATTTCATATTTGCTAGGCTAGCTTCATCTACTACATCACAGGCCTATTTTTGTTGACTCAAGTAAATACCTTTTGGCTTGCGGACTACTTCAAGTCCAAGAAAATAGTGCAATGCTCCAAGGTCATTGATATGAAAACAATTGCTTAGATATGCTTTGAATTGTTTGCATCGTTCCTTGTTGTCACCAGCCACAATCAAGTCATCTACATGCACAAGCACCGCCATCTTGCTGTCATTTTCAGCTTTAGTGAATAATGAGCTATCAAAAATGCTTTGTTTGAATTCGTAGGCTAGAAGTTCTTTTGAAAGCTTTCCAAACCATTGTCGTGAAGCTTGCTTTAAACCATATAAGGACTTGTGTAGGTTGCACACCATTCCAGGTCTTTGACTTGTCACGCCCCGGAGTACGGGAGGTGACGTGGTAGTTTAATTAAGTTAATTAAAATGAAGATTTAGTTAAAAATAAGGTTTTGGAATCAAATTTATAAGTAAAAATGTGATAAATTGAAAAATCATTTAAATATAATAAGTTAAAGGAATAAAATGATTCATTGTAATAATTAAACAAATAGAAATAACATTAAAATAATTAATTATGGGATGGAACATGTATGAGTCCCACTGGCCCACATATTGTGCACACACATATGATACTGACAATATTATGATACAACCATAGTCCAAAATAAAAGAGAAGTTAAAATCTTACATGCCTTGAATTGTAATTTAACCTACCAAATTCTTCTACGGTTCGTAAGTCCGGTCAGCGGACTCCTCTCCAATCCTATGCTGATATCCACCTAGAGTTAAGATTTTAAAACAGATAGAAACGTGAGCGAAAGGCTCAGTAGGACTATATTTAGAAATTATTCAACTTTAAAAGAAATTTCTTAAAATTAGATAAACATGTAGAAACGAACTAGAACCATCAACAAATAGATAATTAAATAAGAAATTCAATAAAAT
>CAMOHE010050282.1:13206-43760 GCA_946598075.1 Artocarpus hirsutus
ATGAAATGAAGTTTACATTCTAGCTAATCTAAGTCCATCTAACTTAGATCGAAGCTTTTCTAGACTTAGAAACTCTAAAATTTCAAAATGCAAGAAAATTTGAAAAATTGAAAAACTTTAGAAATTTTGAAATCTAACCTTAAATCAAAGCTTGAATCGAGTTTGTGGTTACTCAATCGTGTTCCCGAGCCTTCAATCCACAATCTCGAAGCTTGAAAACAAAATTTTATTTCAAAAATTTTGAGAGATTAAGAGAGAGAGAGAGAGTAAACCGAGAGGAAGAGAGAGACGAGAGAGGAGAGAGAGAAAAATGAGGAAAGAGAGAGAAAGAGTCAAATAAATAGAAGAAAAGAGAAAAAAGTAGTTGCACAAAACTATGTGCAACAATACACTGTCTTCAAAAATCAAATTACTTCATTGAAAATTAAATTAACAATTAAAAACAATTTAGAATAATTAAAAATCACTAAAAGAGTAAAATAACATAAGTTTTCCTTAATTTTCACAAAATAATCAATTCAAATTTAAATTACTCATTATGGCACACTAATCCACCATTTAACACTCTAATACTATTTAATTAACTTTGGGGTGTTACATGACTAGTGAGACCTTGTGGTATTTTCATGAAAATCTCCTCCTCAAGGTCTCCATTGAGAAATACGTTGTTTATGTCTAGTTGACATAACTCCTAATCTTTAATGGCAACCATAGATAATAGACATTTAATGGTGGCAAATTTGACGACTGGTGCAAACGTCCCATTATAGTTGAGTCCTTGGATCTGGCTATAACCTTTGGTGATGAGCCGTGCCTTGTATCACTCTATTGATCCCTCTAGGTTGTATTTAATCTTGTTCACCCATTTGGATCCAATTGCTTTCTTTCTTTGAGGCAGGGGAACAATGCTCCAAGTTTTGTATTCTTCCAAGTCTTCAATCTCCTTTCTCATGGCTGCTTCCCATTTTGGGTTTTGGGCTACATCTTCATAGCTTGTTGGCTCCATTTGTGTTGCAAAAATTTCTGTCCAAACAAAAGAGTTATCAGTATCCAAATGCTTATTATTATTTTTCTCTTGCTTTAGAAGGGCATGGCTTACAAGTGAGCCTATTGCACTTATTTGATTTAGCACATAGTCGTCATACTTCCGTGGAGGTCTCCTTTCTCGTGATGGTCTAAATGGAATTTGGCATTCTTCTTCCCTTTGTTCATCACGAGCCTCTATGTCTTCTTCTGCAACTCTCTCTTGTGCTTCACCTATTATGTAATCATCAGGGTCTTCAACTCGTGTGCTCTGGTGCTGCTTGATGATCTCTCTCAGTGTAGCTTCCTTTTTTTGGTAGGACAAAATCTTCTTATAGAGTACCAGGTCTCTAGATTCAAATATCTTTCTTGTCTCTATGTCCATTACTTTATATCCTTTCTTGCCATGGATATACCCCATGAATACACATCACCTAGCTCTAGGAGTGAATTTATGTAGAGGTTTGGGCTTGACATAAACTTAGCATGGACATCCAAACACTCTTAAATGCTCATAGTTAGGTTTGTTTTTGAAAAGCATCTCATAAGGTGCTTTCCCTTCTAATCTTGGTGTGGGTATTAAATTAACGATATGTTCAACAGTTAAAACACACTCCCCCCAATACTGTATGGGCATGTTAGATTGAAATCTAAATGCACATGCAATTTCTAATATGTGTTTGTGTTTGCGTTCCACCACGCCATTTTATTGTGGCGTATGTGGACAACTAGTTTGATGAAAAATCCTATTTTGTAAAATAAAAGTTTGAAAACGATCTAATAAAAATTCACTTGCATTATTTGATCTCAACCTTTTTATCCTTTCATTAAACTGTGTAGCTACCATTTTAACAAAGTGTTTAAAAATTCTTGGCGCTTTACCTTTAGATTTCTTTAGGTAAACCTGTGTTACTTGTGAAAAATCATCAATTGTAGTAAATAAAAAAAAAATATGATGCTTCTAAGTGTGTGCTAGTGCTATATGGTTGCCAAGGGTCCATATGAACAAGATAAAAAATTTTATTAGATCTTTTATAGCTTGTAGGAAAAACAATTCTATTTTGCTTAGCTCTTTGACAAGAGTCACACGGATTATTTTTTTCACTTGACACATCAATTTAAAAAATTTCTTTTATTTTATGAAAAGAAGCGTGACCTAATCTTTGGTGTAGGACTTTAGCTTCTACGCTTATCTTCACCATGTTTGTTCTGATATTTCCATCGTCTTGAAAGTAGTAGAGCCCTCCTTACAAGTTACCTTGTCCAATCCTCATCTTGGTTACTTGTTCCTGTAATCAACAGCCACTACTTATGAACTCAACCTTGCAATTTAAGTCCTTTGTTAGTCTGCTAATGGAAACCGAATTGCAACTGAAATCGGGTATAAACAAAAAATTTGAGTGAAATGTTTTCATTTAATTGTACCGTTCCTACACTATCAATAGTGGTCTTTTCTCCATTTGGAAATGTTGCTCTAATTACCTTGGTTGGCCTAGTAATAGTTTTGAATAGTGTAACATTTGATATGACGTGATCTGATGCTCCACTATCCAAAATCCATCCTTCATAAGCAAGTAAATTTTGAGAGATATTACCAATGAAATTTATAGTTGGTGCTTCTTGCTTCTCCTTGCTATGTAAGAGCATTATGTGTTGCATTTGCATCTGAGATAGATTGGTTTGACTCAGTGAAAAACCTTGCTGCCTTTCCTTTGGATCCGACACCTCCACATTGATAGTTGCTTTGCCTTTCTTGTTCTTGTTTTGCCAATTTGGTGGGTTCCTTATGATTTCAAAGCAGCCTTCCTTCGTGTGGCCAAGTTTCTTATAGTGTTCACATAACGGCTTCCTATTTTGCTCCTTGCCTTTATAATTGTCGTTCTGGACTTTGAATACTGCAGACTCCATCGTAGGGCATGCTCCTATTGTAACCTCTTCTAATGCAAGAAATCCGTAGGCATTGGACAAGGATGGTAGAGGATCCTTGCAAAGCATGTTTAATCTCACCACGACATAGGCTTCGTTAAGTCCCATGAGGAGCTCATGTAGCCTTTCTTCTTCTTTTCTCTAGCTACCTGTAACGTACAAAAAGTCCCACATCGGCTAGGTAGAGGATCGAAGAGCAATACTTAAGTCCTGGGCTACCCACCTCTCAATAAGAGCTCTTCTGGGATGTGACAAGTGGTATCAGAGCGGGGTACTGCCTACCTGGTGTGTGGACTCTCCACGGTCCAATGGGACCCTCAAGGGAACCGATCCGTGATGGGGGCGTCATGCGATTGGGTGGAGGAGAATGTAACGTACAAAAAGTGCCACATCGGCTAGGTAGAGGACCGAAGAGCAGTACTTAAGTCCTGGGCTACCCACCTCTCAATAAGAGCTCTTTTGAGACGTGACATACCGCTCCATAAATGCAACCTTTACAACCCGAGTGATGTGGTTTGGTAAAGCCAGCTAGTTGCTCCCATAAACTCCTCAGCATTGCAAATTATAGAGAAATTGTTAAATCACCTTGCCTTGTATTTGCAATTTCTCTTTTAATTTCTTGAATTCAGGGACCACTCCCTTGAGAAAATCTTTCCTCTAACTCTTTCCACATGCCTTGTGCGGTGTCATGGTATGCCATACTCTCATGTAGTTCTTTGGTTAGAGAATTCAATATCCATGACATTACCATGGAGTTGCATGTGATCCAATCTTCCTTGTCTGCATCTCCAACGGCAGGTTTTGTTAATTTTCTGTCAATGAACCCAAGCTTTCTCTTGGATATGAGGGCATTTATGATTGACTTTCTCCATGTCGGATAGTTCGTTCCCTTGAGGGGATGTGAAACTACATGATCTCCTGGTTTAACAGAGTTGCTCATAAAGTAATGAGTAGCCTTCTTCTCCTTGCTTGCTTCAGCTGACATAGTTTGCCCAACCATAGAAAAAAATTGCATTCAAATTCTCAGCTCCGCTCTGATGCCATGTAAAAATTTGTATATAAGAATGATGAGTTTTTCTTATTGCAATGATAAAGCTCTACACATAGGCACATATATATACAACGGATACTATTAGCAAGAAAGATAAGAAGTAAAGCCATAAACTACAATAGCTAAAAATAGCAAACTAAGAAAAGAGAAACTACATATCCTGATTCCATGCACCAACATCATCAGATTGGTCAATGTAAATCAAGTCCAGATTTATCTCCAACGGTCTGCAATTTAGAATCTCTTTGATCTTGGGATATCCAAAATTCTTTCATTGTTAAGATTAACCTCCGAAAGGGAAAAGAACAGTTGTTAGACTTCTTGAGAAGCAGCAAAGGCGTTTTTTCTTGGAGCCACAAAGATATGATGAGAGTAGACCCATTTGAATCACAACATTTCTTCAATGTGAAAACATACATATAAGCCAGTTAAGCAGAAACACCCAAGCAGAATTAGATCATACTTAAAAAGGTTAACAAGCTGTTAGACATAGGATTTTTTTTTTCCAAGAAGTTCAATATCTTGAATGCGTTTCACTTGTGGTAAATGGGAAATGGAGGATGTGTATTGACCCTATTGATCTCAACAAGGCTAATTTAAAAGACATTGGATATGAAAGGTTAACCTTCCTAGACACGTATTTGGGTTACAATCATATCTGGATTAATAAGGAAGACCAAGAGAAGATACCTTTTGTGATAGAACAAGGGCTTTTCTATCATATAGCGATGTTTTTTGGATTAAAGAATGTTGGGGCAGCATACCAAAGGCTAGTCTACAAAATATTCAAAGATCAGGTCGACAAAATGATAGAAGCGTACATAGACAATATGGTAGTACAAGCCAAAAAAGGAAGATCACATAAAAGGCCTAAAAGGAATGTCTAAGGATTTGAGAAAAAATAAAATGAAGCTGAACGCAATGAAATTTGCTTTTAATGTGTCTTTAGGGTAGTTTTTAGTCATGTAGTTAGCAAAAGAGGAATCGATGCAAACCCTGCCTAGATAAACAATGTATTAAACATAGCAAGACCGCAAATGATGAAAGAAATGCAATCCTTGGTGGGAAAAATACTATCTTTATGCAGATTCATCCCCAGTGTCTCAGACAAAAGCAAGCCATTTCGTCAAAGCATGAAAAGGAAGAAAGAAATTGAGTGGGGTCCAGGACAAGACAAAGCACTCAGCAAAAATAAAGTTTTTATCTTTTCCTTCGATATTATCTGCTGCACTTCCTGGGGAAGAACTATTTCTCTATCTAGCAACCTCAGCGGTCTCAATTAGTGGAGTATTATTCAGAGGAGAATAAGGGAATAACAGTCAGTGTGTTATGTTAACAGAATGATGACATATGTAGAACAGAGACATGGAGCAATGGAAATACTAGTCCTGGATCTGAATGATGCTAAAATAAAATTAAAGACTTATTTTGAGGAACATACAATAATTGTTCTGATGAACCAGCTGCTGAAAGCAGTTCTTTCTACGCCAGACCTAACTAGTAAACTAACAAAATAAGCAATAGAACTTGGAATGTATGACATTAAGATTAAACCAAGACCAATAAAGAAAGGATAGGTATGGGCAAACTTCATTTCAGAGTGCACTAATTTTGGATTCAGAAGAAGAAGTGAGAAAAACAGAGAGAATCCCGAGAGCTATATAGATGGGGCAAGCAACCAGTTCGATGCCGGAGGAGGGGTAATTTTGAAAAAGAAGAATCTGAAAAAGTGATACACAGTAAAGTTGGATTTGAAGCGACAAATAGTGTAGGAGAGTATGAAGCTCTAGTTTTGGGATTAGAACTTTTGGAAGCCATTGGAGGCGAATTCGTTAATGAAAAAAGAGACTCTCAATTGGTAGTTAATCAGTTAAATGGCGGGAAATTGAGCTAGGGTTTTCAAGGTTAAACTACTAAGCAAATTCTGAAGGATGAGAACACAGAGGCAAACGAACTAGCAAAGACTGCAGTCACATCAGGAGGAGGAGCGACATTCTGTTTGGCACCAATCCTAGATATAAAAGACCTAAGCATCAATGAGAAAGATGAATCAGCGGAAAAAATACGAGTAAGCTTAAACTAGATTGAAGAAGAGATAAGTTGGAAGACTCAGATCATTGCTTTCCTTGTGATAAGGTGGAGCCCAAAAATATTAAAATGGGAGCAACCTGAATCACCATGATATGTGGAGAACTTTATAGAAAGTCTTATTGAGAACCTCTTGTAAAATGCTTGACTCCATGAGGAGGACAGAAGCTCCCATTTTTGATTCATAGAGGAATATGCAGAAATCATTTTCGAGGCGGAAGCCTAGGACACAAGGCAATTTCACAAGTAAATTTCCAGCAGAAAATGATGTCAGAAGTGGCTCAATATGTAAAGAAGTAGGATAAATGCTAAAAATTTACTCATCTGAACCATCTTCCCTTAGAAAAAAACTTCATTATGTAGTCAGCCCTTGGCTTTTTGCTCATTGGGAAATTGACGTAGTCGGATTTCTTCTAAAAACCGCATCTGAGAAAAGGTATGCGTTGGTAGCAACCGATTATTTCTCCCATTGCATTATTTCAATATCGGTCCGAAAAACAATCATTTTAAAAAATCCAACTCTTATCGATCGTTATTTTGATGTTTTTAATCCTATTGTCAAATGTAATACTAACTCATTAATATGTAAATTTTTTTGGTAAATAAATTTGGATAAATTATATGGACCAGAGAGTTCTTTCACACCAATAGAGACGTTATAAATTGCATGGACGATGGCTCATAAGTAAAATCATTTATCAATTAAACCACTTTGAATGCAGGATTGGCTATTCAATCACGATAAATAAGATAGAGAGGGTCATCTATGCGTGTTTTACAAAACAACATTTGATAAATTAACCCTCTACTTAACATCTCGATTGGTTCTAACCAATAAATAATTTCAGTTGATTCCAAACAACAAAATGTAAAGCTCTCAAGAGTTGCAGTAAAAAATAAAAAATTATTACAGTATAAAATAGTTATAGCAAAAAACAAAATTTGTTACACTAAAAAATTCTCACATGTTGAAGTTTTCAAAACAACATTTTTTAGTTTCAACCACTTTCTCAGACAGCCTATAAGTAATGTAACAACTTCAACTCACTTCTTAATGTTGAGCAGTTCTATTGGAATTTTACCCTTTTATTGGGTGTTTGGCTGAGTAGTGGGAACTATAGTTTCTACCACAAATTCAGTTATGAATAGCGTAAAGCTCTCATATGCTTCAGTAACAATAAAAAAAAAAATTGCTACATGTAAAGCTCTCGCATGTTACAATAAAAATAATTTTAACCAACAGTTTCAAACACTTTTCCAAACACCCTTTTAAGTTACTGATGTATAATAACCACGCACTCAACACTTTTTTAAAAGTGACACCAGTCTTTTTGCTCCCTCACTAAGTGTACGTCTCTTTCCCAACAAACTATACTTCATTTTCACTATCACTTTCATTCCTCGTTTCATGTTTCCCGTCTTGTTTTTAAAGGCGAGAAGAATGATGAAAATTCTCTAGACATCATCTTAATCAAATCTTCATTCGTGTCATTTTAAGAACAAAATGCTAAGCAAGCTAGCCCTTATCAAGTTACAAACAACAGAATCATAATTCATAAAACTCGTATTCTAGGCCACAAAAGGAAAGAAAAAAAAAATCAAAATACGTAGAATTCACGAGGACACACAAACAACATATAACTATTTTAAACAAAAGTACTAAAAAAACGTCATGGCTAATTCGGTAAATGGACTGAGCTACTCATGTCGTTATAGTGCCAAAAAATGAAATGCTTTTCTAAATTTTTGTTGTCAATCATTTATTCCTCTTGTTATTAATTGGTTATAACAACTCTTAGATTGGAGATGCACAATGCATAAATCAGGGATCTGGATGTCTCACAATCGATTCACCAAATGAGAAAGAAAGAACAAAAAATTCATCAGGAAGGCAGTCACTCAAAACGGCATTTGCAGACCTTCCCAAAAGCAAACCTTGTGCGTTGGATATATATATATATATATATGTATGTATGTATATATATTTTCAAAAAATCACTGCCTGAGTGGAACAGTTTTCGGGTTGACTGCCAAAATATAAACCAACAAAACAGAGGCACAAAATTTTTTTTTTCTCGCTCCTGTCAAAGTTCTTCATGTTAAGGATAAAGAACTCAAAGACAACTTCAATGTAAAGACTTTCTCGCATTAGTTCAAATAAATTCGAGTCTTGACTACGTTCTAATCGAAAAAGATTGTAAAAAATATAAACAAAAAAAAAAAACCCTGAATCGATCAACTAAGATGAAGGTTTATTATTAATTTACTCCCAAATTCCACAATATCGTCTTTCTAGGAAAAATCCCAACATAGGAATAAATCATTGAAATTCATTTCTGTATAACTTCTAATAAAAAAGGAAAAAAATTGAATCGACCATGTTTGTGTTAAAGAAATTATACAATCTAAACATGCTTTAACACCCTAAATAGCATTTAGATTAAATGCAGAATAAATAGGAAATTTCATACCTCCGGCCATTGTCATCTCCCGAAGGATGATGGTAATTTTTTTTGGTTTTCGGGTTTGAGTACTCTTTTAAACCTTAGTAATCTCTAATTGATGGTGTATTTTTTTGAAGAAAGATTAAAAATTTAGGGGACCCAACAGATTTTACAAAAACTATGTTCTATGCTTTGTCCATCACAGAGTTTGCATTTTAAATGTGCAAAAACCATGAGCAGTTACCAAAACAGTTTCAAAATTGTTAAAACAACTCCTAAATTGATAGGATATGGGCCACAATTCAAAAATGATCATAGAGAAAATCCCAACATTCTCCCACTTGACCCATATATTCTATCATTCAACATAATAAGAGTCAGTATATATAAATCATGGTGATAGGTTCTCTAAATCACGAGTATTATCTTCCGTGTATCACAATGTATTATGTCTCTTAAAACTAGCCCATGTTAATTCATGAATAAACCTCACATTTATTCTAGGTCCAGATATTAATGTTGTTTCTCAAAGTAGATGAATGTGTACACAAAGAAAACCAAATATGAGAAAACATCACAAACAGAGTTTCATTGAAAATTAATATATGTTCTTACAACGAAAGAAAATCACGTAACGGAACCAAGTCCCATTTTCTCTACATGATCCTTGAATTTCAATGGTGACATGCCTTTTGTCAAGGGATTTGCAATCATCAATTTAATGCTAACGTGTTCAATGACCACTATTTTCTCTTTAACACTTTTTCGTATAGCTAAATACTTGATGTCAATGTATTTGCTTTGACTACCACTTTTATTGTTTTTAGCCAAGAAAACTGTAGTTGAATTGTCACAATCTATCCTCAATGGTCTAGAAATTGAATTCACCATTCTAAGACCAAAAATGAAACTCTTCATCTATACACCATGCAAGATAGCCTCAAAACAAGATATGAACTCAGACTCCATGGTAGAAGTGGTGATCAAAGTTTGCTTTGCATTTCTCCATGAAACAGCCCCTCCAACTAAAAGGAGACATATCTTGATGTCAACCTTCTAGTGTCAAGGCATCCAGCATAATTAAAGTCAGAATATCCAATCACTTCTAGATTCTCAGTTCGTCTATACATAAGCATATAGTCTTTGATCCCTTGAAGGTACCTTATCACCTTCTTTACAGCTTTCTAGTAGTCCAAACCTGGATTACCTGATATTTTTCCAACATCCCAACAACAAATTTAATGTCAAGTCTTGTGCAGACCTAAGCATGCATTAGGCTCTCAACAGTAGAAGCATATGGAATGTTTCGCATTTGTTCCCTCTCAAGGTCATTCTTTGGACATTAGTCCAAAATAAACTTGTCACCCTTGACAATGGGAGCTATACTTGGTAAATAATTTTTCATCTGAAATCTCTCTAAAACTTTGTTGATATAAGTCTCTTAAGACAGACCTAAAATACCTTTAATTCTGTCTCTATGTATCTTAATACCAATGACATAAGATACATCACCCATATCTTTCATGTCAAAAATTTCAGAGAGAAATTGTTTCACCTTATATAGCAAACCCTAATAATTGGTTACAAGTAAAATGTCATCCACATATAGGACAAGGAAACATATCTTACTCCCACTGACCTTTTGGTATATACATTAATCCATAATATTCTATACAAATCGAAATGAAGAGATAACATTATGAAATTTCAAATACCACTGATGGAAAGCTTGTTTCAATCCATAGATGGATTTCCTAAGATTGTACACCAAATGCTTACCATTATGAGAGGTAAATAGTTTTGGCTGTTTCATGTAAACCTTTTCCTCTAGTTCTCCATTGCGAAAAGCCATTTTCACATCGATTTGTTGTAATTCCAAGTCAAAATGCGCAATTAATGCCATAACAATGCAGAAAGAATCTTTCTTAGACACAGGAGAGAAGGTCTCCTTATAATCAATCCCTTCATGTTGAGTAAATCCTTTAGCACCAAGTCTTGCCTTATATCCTTTAATGTTGCCTAGTGAGTCTTTCTTGGTCTTAAATACCCATTTATATCCAATGGCTTTTACACCATCAGGCAACTTAACAAGATCCTAGGCTCCATTAGAGACCATAGAATCCATCTTATCTTTCATGGCATCATACTAGAGTTTTGATTCCACACAACTCATGGCTTGTAAAAACGTTTCAAGATCATTTTTGGCTCTAATGTTGTAGTCTAATTCTTGCAGATACACAACATAATCACTAGGTATTGCTGATTTTCTTATTCTAGTAGATCTCTTTAATGTTGTACCAACATTTTCCTGAGGAACATGTTGATCAACTGGCTGTTCAACTATTTCTGGCAATTCTTGAATAGCTTGATCAACCGGATTGTTATTAGTAGCTTGTGGAAATTCAATGATTGGTCGCACAACACTTGTTTGAACTTTAGGGGTGTTATGAATGATGATCAATCTATCACTCAAGTTGAATGGTTGATCTTCATAATGATCCCTTTCAGGGACAATGTCCGGGGATCGATTGCTACCACTGATCAAGTCATTCTCAAAAAATTTTGCATTTCTTGATTCTACAATCCTGGTGTTGTGAGTTGGATAATAGAATCTATACCTCTTGGATCTTTCAACATATCCAATGAAATACCCGTTAATAGTCCTTAGGTCTAGTTTCTTTCTTAGAGGTTGTAAACTTTTACCTTAGATGGCATCCCCAAATGCGTATATGTCACAAACGTGGTTTCCAACCTTTCTATAATTCAAATGGCATCTTTAGGATAGCCTTGGTTGCAACTCAGTTCAATATATACGCAGCCATTTTAAGAGCTTCAGTCCATAAGGACTTCAACAGATTGGAGTTACTCTGCATACTCCACACCATATCCATTAATGTTTGGTTTCTTCTTTCTGTCACACCATTTTGATCCAGGGAACCAGGCATCGTGTATTGGGCAACTATCCTATGCTCTTGAATAAACTTTGCCAAGGGACTAATCGCTTGTTCATTCTTAGTGTATTTACCATAATATTCTCCACCTCTATTTGTCCTCATGATCTTAATTTGCTTTACGTATTGTTTCTCTACTTCAGCCTTGAAAACCTTAAAGGCGTCCAATGCTTCGTCCTTTGTATGCAGCAAGTAGAGATACATATATCGTGAGTAATCATCTATGAAAGAGATGAAGTATTTCGGATCATGTGAGTCTTTGTCTGGACTACAAATAACTGAATGTATGATCTCTAACATGGTTGTACTCCTCTTTGCATATTTCTTGGATTTGTTAGTATGCTTTCCCTTAATGCAAGCTACACAAGTATCAAAATCAGTAAAATCTAAAGTACTGAGTACTCCATCATTTACCAAACTCTTAATCCTCTCTATGGAGATATGTCTAATCTTTGGTGCCACAACATAGAGGAATCCTCATTTATAACGCATCACTTTATGCTAGCGTGAATATGCACAGTATTGTAAGCAGTATCGTTTTGCAAATCAATAGAGAAAAGACCATTGGACAAGGTACCATTTCCAACAAGATTTGATTTATAAAACAAACTAAAAGATGTTTCATAAAAATTGAAAAAAAAAACCTAATGGTATAAGTCTCGAAACTGAAATCAAACTTCTAGAGAAATTTGGAACATAACATGTCTTTTCCAAATGCAAAATAAAGCCACTACTAACAACTAAAGTGCATGTCCCAACAGCCTCTATATGCAATCACATCTTGTTTCCAAAATAGATGCCAACCTCATTTTGCATTGGTTTCCTTAGATTTCGCATACCTTGCAAGGTATTTGAAACATGGATTGCATATCTAGAATCAATCCACTATGTGTTATAAACCATATCAACCATATTAGATTCATAATAGACAAATGAGATTGGATTACCTTTCTTTTCAAGCCATTTCTAGAACTTTGAGCAATCCTTCTTCATATGCCCCTTCTTCTTACAAATGAAGTACTTGGACTCCTTAAGTTCCTTCTTGATTCCTCCTTAGGGTGGTATTTTACCTTTCTCCTTTGGTTTGGCTTGCATTCCATCCTTTCCCTGCGTTACATTCAACGCACTCTTAGCCAGTTCCATTATCAGCCTACCATCTTCCTGAACACATATGGTCATCAGTTTATTAATTGACCATTTTTCCTTATGGGTGTTGTAGGAAATTTTGAAAGGTCCATATGCTGATAAAAGAGTGGTCAAAATATAGTGCATAAGAAAGGCCTCAGACATCTCAACCTCAAGTGTCTTCAGTTGAGCCGCAATATCTCTCAACTTCATGATATGCTCATGCATACCTCTCACTTCAATAAACTTTATGTAAACTTTATGATCAAGGTGTTGGCAAACAGCTTATTTGAAGACTCAAATTGATCATCAATAGCCTTTAACAATGTCTTGACATTGCTATGCTCCTTAATCGAGCCATAAATACTAGCTGAAATCTTGGTCTTTATGAGCATCACACTAAGGCAGTTAGACCGCTGCCAACGATCACAAAGAGCAAGCTCATTCGGAGTGCTAGTTGAAGTAATTACTGGCTCGTCTTTCCTAATGGCATAGTCAATATCCATGCACCCCAAATGAAGGAGAATTCTCTCCTTTCAGACTTTATAGTTATCACCCATTAATTCAGGAACATCAAATTTCATATAAGCAAAATTCACAAGTTGCATGACTGCATAAAATTAAACACACATGCTTTCAATCAAAAATTGAGGCTAACAAACATATATCATGCTTTACCAATGTAAATCATGTTCTAAACCATGAATCTAGTGACATAAAATCTGCCTGTGGGCTAAAGTTCTAATTCAATTAGACCCGTGTGTAATCTTATGATAAAACTATCAAATTATGCTCCTTTTCTTAATTCCTGTGGCATAAAATCTATCATATTTAATATTATTAATCACAATTAATTTCATAATGTGATCCTCAGTACTTAATATATAATTTTGTCTAATTAAAGATGCTGTGGCACTCCTTAATTATTCAAAATTATATGGACCACTCAACATTTAATTTAATTCATGACTAAGCTCATATAAATTGCACAAAATATAAACAATGTGAAAATGAAAATTAATTCCATGCATTAAAATTATTTTAACTCAATTTTGCATGCATTATTAAACAATATATTATGCACACATATAATAAGACAAATAAATAATTTAAGCACATAAAAATCACAAATAATTACATGACAAACTGTAAGACCCAGAAATTTAATTAAGCATAATTAATGTCTAAATGGTGAATTAGTATACATTGATGTAAATTTGGACTTAATTTAAGTCTTTTATGGTATTTTTAATTTACACCACTTTTAATTATTTCTATATGTTATTTTGAAATTTTGGAAGAAAACAATTTGCCAAATAGTCGATACGTCCTAATTACAAAACTATGTGCTGGAACCTAGTTTTATTCTACAAAACCACCCTTCACCCATTTATTTATCTCCCTCTCTAACTCTCTTTCCCTCACTCTCTCTCAGACACACTCTCTCTTCTCCCTCTCTCTCACGTTACTCTCTCTCATTCTCTCTTTGATTTTAAAATTTTGAGTTCAAACTTCGAATCTTAGCTGGTTTGGGAGCTTAGAAGCACGATTGGACTTCCACAAAACCATTTTAAAGCTTCGATTCAAGGTTAGTTTTCTTATTTTTTAAATTTTAAACTTTTGTTCTAAATTTTTTCATTTCTTTGAAAGGTTGAAATTTGAGTTTCTTGAGCTTAAGAAACTCTTAATCTAAGTAGAACTCAAATAATCTAGAATCTAGACTTGATTGAGCAAGGTTTGGATCAAATCAAGTTTTTTTTCCTTTTTCCCTAGTTTTGGATTTCTTTGAAATTTCTATAAAAATCTTGCTTAAAGTTACTTAAATATGTTCTATTATGTTTATTTATCATTATGATCATTATATATGCTCTAGGACTTGAAAAACAGGTTTAGAATTGATTTTTGGACTTGGGGAGGCTGAGAATCAAAGTCTTGGACCTCCTATGTTTTTCTAGTTTGGCAGGCTAGATTCATTTAGTCGACAAGCCAAACTTGGGCCAGTTCGGCAGGACGGTGTTGCATGGCTGGTAGGCCAAACTTTGCAGTTTGGTAGGCCAAACCAAGGGCTCCGGTAGGCCGATTGGACCTTATGAAAAATTACTCTTTTTGTCCTTTTTTCATCGTTTAAAACCTAGATCAAGATTTTAACCTCATGAAATGATTTTGTGAACTCTAAAGGCATACTAAGATACCATGAGATAGCTTAGGGATGTAGAATAGCTTAAGTTAGATATTGATAAACTTAGTTTCTATTCAAGGTTGTTCGTGGTTCCATGGAGCTAACGTATAGTAGATCGAGACTACAGTGTTGAACGTTGATACAGGATATCGAGGTAGGACTTCTACCTCTTCTTCTTTGGTAGCCATGCGTTTTAAAGGATTTTGGCCACAAAACATTTCCTTTCAAATGTTTTCAAGAAATGAAGTTTATTACTTACTTTGATTATTGGCTAAATAATGAATAATCATAATGAACGTAATAAGAATATCCAAAAAATGAGACATGATAATGATATGACACTGGACATGTCAATTATTACCGTCAAGAATGATAAGATAGAGCATGATGACATATACAGAGATCGGGTCGTGAAAAATGCGACCACGAGTGCAGGTCCCGAAACCCAGTTTGGCTACTTTAGTGGTAATTCATATGCATTTACCGAGAACATGATAATGAGACTATCTATGGATGAATAAATAAGTAATGGTATGAATAAATTTAATGAGCTTTAACAGTTATTTTATTTTTCTTGTTTTATAGCTTTTGTTTAAAAATGAATTATATGTTTAAATTAAATGTTTTCACAAGATTAGTCCTACTGAGCCTTTCGCTCATTTTTTCTTGTTTTAAAACCTTCCCCCCTTTAGGTGGAATCCAACTTAAGAAAGACTAAAGAACCAAGAAGGAACCATAGGATTAAAACATCACTGTCTAGGATATTTATCTATAAACAAGGCATATAATATTTTAATTTATTTTCCTTTTATTTGGACTGTGGTTATGTATTTAATATTGTCGATACCGTGTGTGCATACTACTGTAGGTCTGGTGAGGCCTAATAGTGTTTGTTTATTTAATATTTTAATTTGCTTTACCTACTTTCATATTTTAATAAATATCTTAAGAAGCTTTAAATATTCCACATTTTTAAAATTAACTTAATATCTTTCAAAAAGGCAATTTTTAATAAAAATTTAATTTATTTCACGTAATTAATCTGCCATGTCACCTCTTAGATTTTCTAGCATGACAGATTGGTGTCAGAGCCCTAGGTTAATGAACCTTGGGAATTGTGCACATATAGGTACAACAATGGAAAACCATTGGTAGTCTAATTTTGTTTTCAAAATTGAGAGAATGGCACCAAGACGTCGTCCAACGGCTATAGATGTGAATCCTACAGATGAGGAAGGCCTAATGGGGGCCATGTTCGTCGCCTATCGGCTGATGGCAGTGAAGGCTAAGCCTGAGGACTCTAAGGCAAGTCATCGACATGGGTACTTTAAAGAGTTCCGTCGTGCATCCATTCTAACTTTCAATGGAAATAGGGACCTGCAGATCACTGAATATTGGTTAGATTCGATAATGAAGCATTTGGACACTCTCAGAGTATCAATGGTGTATCACATGATTTTGCAACTTCCAAGTTGGTAGGCAACGCTAATAAATGGTGGAAACAAGCAAAGCGTCTGGAAAACACTAGAAACATCAAGTGGGATAGATTCAATGAGCAATTTTATGAGCGCTACTTTCCGTTGGGATACAAGGATCAGAAGGTCACCAAGTTTGATTGATTGGAGCAGGGTGATATGACAGTTCATGAATATAAGGCAAAGTTTAATGAGTTGGCCAAGTTTGCTCCATCCGTGTGGCTTTTGAGTGGGAGAAGTGCATTAAGTTCCAAGACAGATTATGGCATCTATTCAACGACAAGTGGTGGCTATGTGACTCTAGAATTTTAGTGAGTTGGTATCTTCCGCAATCTTTATAGAAAATGATCATGCCTTATATAGCAAAAGTTGAGCAAGGACATCAGGAGGACCCCAAAGAAGTAATAGGAGGAGTAGTGGTAGCTGCCAAGCCCAGGTGAAGAATCAGTAGGGTAATGTAAACACAAGAGCAGTAGTTTGTCAAGCAGCGGGCGTAGCAACGCCTATAGTTTTCATTGTCATTATTATCAGCAGCTGGTACACATCAAGAAGAATTGCCCAATTAGGAACGCTTGACAAGGATTCTAAGCCAGAGAGGGTACAAGCTATCAGTTCCAAGGTCAGCCACTAGATTTGCCGCAGCAACTTCCTCAACTGCCATTTCATTAATCCATTCCACAGCAGATGCAGTACCTGACGTAGGGATATCAGCAACAAGGTTTCCAATGAAACATTCCATAGTATTGAGCACCAAGTGCAGCAAGCGTACAATCGCCTATACCATAGCAATATCGATTGACTAATCCGAGGCCCAGCAACGTCAATAAGGGAAAAGGAAAATCTCCAGCCTAGGTCCACGCCATGACATTAGGGAGCTCGGATGCTCAGATCAACAATGTTGTAGTTGATGGTATGGTTTTAGTTTCTCAATCTTTAGCTCATGTTTTGTTTGATACTTCTCTCATTTTGAGTTCTTTTGTACATGCCTTGGGTTTAGAAGTAGAGGAATTTGATGAGCCTTTGATGATTTCCTCACCTTTGGGGCTGGTGTATGTAAATTGTATATGTAAATCCTATAAAATAATTATTAGGGGTGAGACTTTGGAAAGTGATTTCATTGATGTAATCTTGGGAATGAACTAGTTGTCTAGATTTAATACCCTAGTTGACTGTCAACTTAGAAAAGTAACCCTAGTGTCTAATATGGGGACGGCAATCACTTACCAGGGTGGTAATGATCAGGTAATGAGTGAGCGACTCATGAAACTGTGTCTTAGAGGACGTTAAAATCTGGCTTGTTATGCGCTTCTCCTGAATCAAGAAGAAGAGTCTGGTGCAACAGGGAGGAATGCAGCGATACCAGTGGTTGATAAGTTCGTTGATGTCTTCCCCGATGAGTTACTAGGATTACCGCCATACCGAGAGATCGAGTTCAGCATTGAGTTGTTCCTGGGGATTGCTTTGATTTTCATAGCCTCGTATCAGATTGCACCGATAGAAATGAAAGAGCTCAAGAAACAGTTTCAGGAATTAGCAGATAAAAGATATATTTGGAATAGTACGTCATCATGGGGTGCGCTGGTTTTGTTCCCCAAGAAGCATGATGGTACCCTCCAGTTGTGTATTGATTATCGATAGCTAAATCAGGTCACCATGAAGAATAAGTACCCACTGCCTAGGATCGATGAGTTGTTTAATCAGTTAGGAGGTTCGTGATACTTCTCGAAGATAGATTTACAATCCAGATACCACCAGCTCAGGATTAAGAAAGAGGACATTCCCAAGACAGCTTTCTGGACTCAAAATGGACACTTTGAGTTTCTGATGATGCCGTTTGGGTTGACAAATGCTCCTGTAGCTTTCATAGATTTGATGAACAAGATTTTTAGGCCTTATTTATATCAGTTTGTGATCGTATTTATTAATGACATACTAATCTATTTTAAGGCCTAGGAGAAGCATGAGCAGCGTCTTAGGATCGTCATCCAGACATTGCGAGAGCACCAGCTATACGCCAAGAAAGAAAAGTATGAATTCTACTTGACTGAAGTTAAGTTTCTAGGACATATCATCTCCGAGTAGAGTATCTCAGTAGATCCATCCAAGATCGAGGCTACAGTACAGTGGGAATGACCAAGACATGTGGTCGAAATCCGTAGCTTCTTAGGACTTGTCGGGTATTATAGGAAGTTCATGAAGGATTTTTCTAAGATAGCTGCTCCATTGATGCGGTTGATTAGGAAAAATGCCAAGTTCGAATGGGATGAGGATTGTGAATATGCTTTCCAAGAGTTAAAGAATCGGTTGACTACTACTCTAGTGTTGATTATTCTGAGTAGTGATGAGCCTTATGAAGTCTACACCGATGCATTGGGACAAGGACTTAGATGCATGTTAATGCAGCATGGACAAGTTGTGGCTTATGGATCATGATAGCTAAGGCCTCACACGTAGAACTATCCCACTTACGACTTGGAGCTTGCAGCAGTGATTTATGCCTTGAAGATTTGGAGATGCTACTTGTATGGGGTGACCTTATAGGTTTTCTAGGACCATAAAAGCTTGAGGTATTTGTTCACATGGAGGGATTTGAATCTGAGATAGTGGAGATGGACAGAGTATATGGAAGACTATGACTTCACGTTGTAGTATCATCTGGGCAAGGCCAACATAGTCGCGGATGCGCTCAGCAGGAGTCTTTAGGATTTATCGCATGCTTAGCACTTGAGGATTAGAAGAGAGACGTTACGATGAGTGATTATGGGTTGTAGTATTACGACAGTGGCGATCAGGTTTCAGTGTACCACATGGAATCAACTTCAACGCTTGTTCAGATGATAAAGCAGAACCAATGGCAGGACTAACACCTTCAGGGGATATGGACACGAATCTAAAATAGAGAGCCGTTTGAAGAATGGAGGATTCATGCAGATGAGTTGATTTACTTCAAGAAGTATCTTGTAGAACTTGTGATTGAGGACGTCACAAAAGCTATGATGGATGAAGCTTGTAGATCTCAATTCGCTATTCATCTAGGGAGCACAAAGATGTACCGCTACTTGAAGAGGCAATATTGGTGGAGAGGCATAAAGAGGGATATCCAAGAGTACGTGGCCAAGTGCGTGACCTATCTCTAGGTGAAAGCCGAGCATCAGAAGCCTACTAGTTAGCTTCTACCGCTTTTCTTTCCAAGGTGGAAATGGGAGAATGTCACGATGGAATTCCTTACCGGATTGCCAAAGACAAAGTAGAAACATGACATGATTTGGGTTGTCATTGATAGGTTGACAAAATTAGTGCATTTCATTCCTTTTAGGTTGACGTGTTTGAGATGAGTTCTTGGAGAGCTATATCTGTAGAATATAGTGAGGTTGTACATAGTTCCCTTGTCCATCACTTCCGATAGAGACACCTGATTTAATACCAAGTATTGGAGGAGTTTTTAGGAGGCTTTGGGCATAGACTTGAACTTCAGCACGGCCTTTCATCCTTAAACCAACAGGCAATTTGAGCGGGTTATTCAGATTCTTGAGGATATGCTACGTGCATGTGTCTTAGACTTTGGCAGGAATTAAAAGAAATATTTGCATTTAGCGGAGTTCGCATGCAACAATAGCTATCAGGTGAGCATCAGATGGCACCATTCGAGGCACCTTATGGGCGGCCGTGTCGATCACTAGTGCGTTGGGTAGAATCGAAAGACAGAATTATTCTTGGACCAAATGAGATCCGTGATAGCAATGAAAAGTCACCGTGATCTATGATCGCTTGAAAGCTGCCTAGAGTAGGCAAAAGAGCTACGTAGATAGGAGACTCTGACCTCTAGAGTTTAAGGTAGGGGATAACATTCTTCTAAAGGTTTCATTACGCAAGGGCATATCGTGTTTCGGTGTAAGTGGGAAACTTACACCGAGGTACATCAGGCTGTTTGAGATTACTCAGTGTGTAGGTATGGTCGGTCATTGCCTTGATCTTCCTCCCAAACTTTCCCATGTTCATGATGTGTTTCATGTGTCAATGCTTCAGAAATGTCTGCCTGAGCCAAGCAAGATTATCTCATTCCATGATGTACAGATTCAGGAAGACACGACTTACAAGGAGGTGCCAGTTCAGATCATTGATCGTAAGATTATAAGCTTGTAGCACCGTGATATACCACTAGTGAAAGTCGTGTGGCAGCATCATAGAGCTAATGAAGCGACTTAGGAATTAGAATCAACTATGAGACAGTTGTACCCTCATTTATTTATTTATTTTTTGATTTGATTTCCAATTTTGGGGACGAAATTTTCTTTAGGGGTGGAGAGTTATAACACCTAGAAATTTAATTAAGCATAGTTAGTGTCTAAATCGTGGATTAGTATGCCTTGATGTAAATTTAAACTTAATCTAAGTCTTTTATGGTATTTTAAATTTACCCCACTTTTAATTATTTCTTAATGTTACTTTGAAATTTTAGAACAAAATAATTTACCAAATACCTGATACGTCCTAATTACCAAACTATGTGCCAGAACCTAGTTTTGTTCTACAAAACCACCCCTCACCCATTTATTTATCTCCCTTTCTCACTCTCTTTCCCTCACTCTCTCTTAGACACACACTCTCTCTGTCTTCCTTCTCTCTCACGCTACTCTCTCTCCCTCTCTCTTTGATTTCAAAATTTTGAGTTCAAGCTTCAAATCTTAGCTAGATTGGGAGCTTAAGAGCACAATTAGACTTCCACAAAACCGTTTCAAAGCTTCAATTTGAGGTTCTTATCCTTGTTTTTCAAATTTTAACTTTTGTTCTAAATTTTTCAATTTCTTTAAAATGTTGTAATTCGAGTTTCTTGAGCTTAGGAAATCCTTAATCTAAGTTAGTAGAACTCAAATCATCTAGAATCTAGGCTTGATTGAGCAAGATTTGGAATAAATCAAGTTTTTTTCCTTTTTTCTTGTTTTTGGATTGCTTTGAAATTTCCATGAAAATCTTGCTTAAAGTTGTTTAAATGTTTCAATTATGTTTATTTATCATTTATGATCATTATATATGCTATGGGACTTGAAAAACAGGTTTATGACTGATTTTTAGGCTTGGGGAGGCTGAGAATCGAAGTCTCAGACCTCCCATGTCTTTCCAGTTTCGCAGGTTAAACTCAATATTCGGCAGGCTAGATTCATTTGGTCAGCAGGGCAAACTTGGGCCAATTTGGCAAGCTGGTGTTGCACGGCCAGCAGGCCAAATTGTGCAATTTGGCGGGCAGGACTAGGGGCTTTGATAGGTCGACCGGAGCTCGTGAAAAATGACTCTTTTCGTCTGTTTTCACCATTTAAAACCTAGATCAAGATTTTAACCTCATGAAATGATTTTGTAAACTTTAAACTAATACTATGACACCGTGAGATAGCTTAGGGATATATAATACCTCAAGTTAGATATTGATAAACTTAATTTCTATTTAAGGTTGTTTGTGGTTCCGTGGAGCTAACATAAGCAGATCGGGACTACGGTGTTGAACGTTGGTATGGGATATCGAGGTAGGACTTCTGCCCCTTCTCCTTTGGTAGACATGTTTTTTAAAGGATTTTAGTGACAAAGCATTTCCTTTCAAATGTTTTTAAGAAATGAAGTTTATTACTTACTTTCATTATTGGCTAAATAATGAATGATAATAGTGAACATAATAAGAATATCTGGTAAATGAGACATGATAATGATATGACACCAAACGTGCTAGTTAGTATCGTCCAAAATAATAAGACAGAGCATGATGCAATATACAGAGATCGGGTCATAGAGAGTGCGACCTTCAGGGCAAGTCTTGAAACCTAGCCGGACCACTTCAGTAGTGATTCAAATAGCTTTACCGAAAACATGATAATGAGACTATGGATGAATCAATGATTAAACGGTATGAATATATTTAATTAGCTTTAGTAGTTATTTGTTTATTTATCTTGTTTTATAGCTTTTTGTTTAAAAATGAATTATATGTTTAAATTAAATGTTTTCAAAAAATTAGTCCAACAGAGCCTTTCGCTCACATTTTTCTTATTTCAAAACCTTCCCCCTATTGAAATAAAATATGAAAAGGCAGCGAAAGGAACAGATCGTTGACAAACAAAAATTTTCTAAAAATTTTGTTCATCAGGAATAACTAGATAATTTTAATTAATAATAGAAAGCTTTGGAAATTTTTACTAACCTTTTAAAGACCTATCAAGGTATCTTAGATTTTCTCTTTGACACCATGATCTTCCAAGTTAGGCCTCCACACCAATGGAAAGACAGGTAGGCGTCAAACTATAAGAATGAATTAACCTGACACTTTTCTGGATCGGCTATGTACTCAACACATGAGATAGTAGACCTTTTTTTTCAGAGAAAGAACTTTTAGTTTTTCTCTCTAAGTGTTTTGTAAAAGTTATGTGAAAAAGAATGATCTGTAGAAATAACTGTTATCTCTACCTTTTTATATCTGAACAATTAGTTATTTTCTAATTAATTTATTTTAAATCTGAAATAATCACCATATCAAATATATGGAAATGGATATACTCTACATAATCTTTATCACTTTTTTTTTTGAATTGAATCACAATTGTGATTCTTATTAAAATATATAGGTATGTTTACGTAAACGTCGTTTAAGGTTTTTTTAAAATAACGCTTATTTTATCTATATAATATATATATATATATATAAGATTATATGTTAAAAAACAAAACGTAAACGATTTCATTTACGTAATCTAATATATATATTAATATATAATAAAATCTAATACATATATATATATTAAAATTCAAAAAATTAAATCTCATTTATTTAAAAAATGATTTTAAAAATAATCAATTAATTAATTAACTAATGTACCGTTAAATGTGACAACATTTGTCACATTATATTATATGTCATAGAGAACATTTTTCTATATTACATTAATATCTTAAGTGTGATATAATTAATTCAAAATTCAATAATTCTAAATTAAATATTTATAATTCATTCTATGTATTAAATCCATTATAGTGTTAAAAAGGTGGTCTTGGGGACCTATCGACCTGTAAACCAAGCTCCAATAAATTTGATAATCATTTAAACTCTTTAATTAATATGCCAAAATTATTAATTTCAGTGTTACTCCACTAAAAACATGAAACTGAACTCTTGAGATTATAGTAAAAATTACTCAAAGAAAATTAGTAATTAGTCCATTGATATAATCATTACATATAGTCAGTCCTTCATAAATAGTTCATAATAAGAGCTAGGTTCAATTTTCGTTTACTCTTTTATTATATCTTTATCCTTAAGTTCCAATAATTCTCTAATGAACAATTAATTCATAATCTTATTATGAACGAGCGCTCTACTGTTCAAATCTTGAATCATCACTCAAGAGAACTATTTTTCTAACTTCCATAAGGAAAGAATGGATTCTATATCTGTATAATATTATTCCTAGATTATTACATTATGTTTCCAAGATGCTAAGTTATGATCTATGTTTAGACAAATCTTACCTTGCAAGTCAAAAAACATAATGTAATAAATAGGAGTCTAATAAATATTAAGGATTAAGACTGTCAAATGCATGATCATCATAGTGATAAATTTGAATACTCTATTTATAACAGATGATTATTAGAGATTCATAATTTATATGGTCCATTCCTATATAATCTCATTATATAAAGTACATGCAATCCAATGTCTCTACATCAATAGCCTGGATAAGACTATTTCATTCTAAATGAGATTGGACCGTACTTGTAATATTTAATTAAAGGTCCCAAATTTTAATTAATTATTACAGACTATTTAGATTATTATCTATAAATTTTATCCCTATGTTATATGCTAAATTTATAGTCGCTTAAATAATCATGGAATTTTCTTGATGTTAATAAATATATTCATAATACATATAAGCAACCAAAATAATTATAAATGTCGCTTTATTTATTTATTAACAATATGTACAATGTCACAGCTTTTAGGACACCAAACCCAATAATCTCCCACTTGCCCTAAAGCAGGTAAGACATGTCTTTAAGACCTAACCCTTCTAAGTGTCCTTCAAAGCTCTTTACAAGTAACGTCTTGGTGAAAGGTTCGGCAAGGTTATTTTTTGATGTTATCTTTACAGCTTCCACATCGCCTCGTTGCACTATTTCTTTGATCAAATGATACTTTTGCTCTATATGCTTTCCTTTTTTGTGGCTTCTAGGTTCTCTTGAATTTGCCACTACACCACTGTTATCACAATATAGTGTGAGTGGTATATCCATGCCTAGAATGACTTCTAGATCATTTAAGAACTTACGGAGCCAAACAACTTCTTTAGCTACCTCACAAGCAGCCACATATTCAGCTTCTATAGTCAAATCAACAATACATGATTGTTTAGTGCTTCTCCAAACTATGGCTCCACCACCAAAAGTAAACACTGATCCAGATGTAGATTTACGTGTGTCTTTGTCTGATTAAAAATCAGAATCAGTGTATCCAATGGGAATCAAATTCTCACCGAAATATACTTGCATATAGTTTCTCATTCTCTTGAGATACTTGAGAATATGTTTAACCACTACCCAATGATCTAATCCTAGGTTGGATTGATGCCGACTAACTATACCCACCGCATAGCGAATGTCAGGTCTTGTACACAACATGTCATACATTAGACTTCCCATTGCAGATGCATAGGGTACCTGTCTCATGTATTCTTCCTCTTGAGGTGTCTTAGGACACTGCTCTTTTGAAAGATAAACTCCATGACGTGTAGATAAATTACCTTTCTTGGAGTTTTGCATCAAAAATTTGATAAGCACCTTATCAATGTATGATGCCTGAGACAGTGCCAACAATTTGTTCTTGCGATCTCTTATGAGTTGGATTCCAAGATCATAACTTGCCTCTCTTAAATCTTTCATTTGGAATTGGTTGGCAAGCCATTTCTTTACACTAGATAATATGCCTACATCATTCCTAATGAGTAGGATATCATCTGCATAAAGAACTAAGAAGACCACCTTCTTATCTTGGATGTACTTGTATACACAAGGTTTATCAATATTTTGTTCGAAACCATAAGATTTGATCGCCTCATCAAATCTTAAGTTCCAGGATCTTGAAGCTTGCTTAAGTCCATATATGGACCTTTGCAACTTGCAAACTTTTTGCTCTTGACCTTGGACTACAAACCTTTCTGGTTGCACCATATAGATGCTTTCTTCAAGCTAGCCATTCAAAAAGGCAATCTTGACATCCATTTGCCATATCTCGTAATCAAGACATGCAGCAGTGGATATAAGAATTCGAATGGATTTAAGCATAGCTACAAGCGAGAAAGTTTCTTCATAGTCAACTCTCTCTTTTTGGGTATAAACCTTTGCCACAAGCCTAGCTTTGAAAGTCTCAACTTTCCCATCCACTCCTCTTTTCTTCTTGTAAATCTATTTGCACTCTATGGGTTTTATCCCTTCAAGTAGGCCTACAAGTTCCTAGATAGAATTGGAGTACATGACTCCATTTCAAGTTTTACAGCCTCCAACCATTTTTCTTTCTTAGAATCTTCCATTGCATCACGATATGTCAATGGATCATCCTCACCATTATCAGCGATAGCAACATGTGCTTCTCCAATTTTCCTGTAGTGAACAGATGGTCTCTCAACCCTCCCACTATGTCGAGGTGGTATGACATTTTGATCTGGAGATGTGGTCTCCTTATTTTGTCCTTTGACAATGGTTGTCAGTTGCTGTCTAATCTGATCAAAAAGTAATTCTTCAACTATAACTTTGCTATGAGGTTTAAATTTGTCATATAATCATTCCCGAGAAAAGTGGCATGTGTCGATACAAATACCTTCTTTTCTTGTGGACTATAAAACAAACCTCCCCTCGTTCCCTTGGGGTATCCTACAAACAAGCATACTTCAAAATGTAGTTCCAGCTTCTCGGTCTTTCCTTTTAGTACATTTGCTGGACACCCCATATATAGATATGTTGCATGCTTGGTTTGCGACCATTCCATATCTCTAAAAGAGTTTTTGGAATAGACTTAGATAGAACTATATTTAGAAAATATACAGCACTTTCTAGTGCATAGTCCCAAAATGAAGTGGGTAATAATGAGTAGTTTTGCATAGATCTCACCATATCAAGCAATGTCTGATTTCTTTTGTCTATTATGGTGTTCCAAGTGCAGTGACTTATGATAGATACCATGTTCTATCATATAGTCCTTGATTCAGTATCAAGGTATTCGCCTCCTTGACCAGATCAAAGAGTCTTCACCGTCTTTCCTAATTGCTTTTTAGCTTATGCCTGAAATTCTTTGAAGTTTTTAAAAGTTTGAAATTTCCTTTGCATTAGGTACATGTATCCATACCTCGAATAATTGTCAATAGACCACAAATGTTTGAATGTATTAGGTCAAGTGATTCCTTTGCCCCTTCGCCTTTTGCAAAGAAAGGCTTTTTAGTCATTTTACCTTCAACACAAGTTTCACAAACTGATAGAAAACTAACTTTTAGTTTTCTAGAAGGACCATCCTTTACCAGTCTATTAATTCTATCGAGGTTAACATGACCTAATCTAAGGTGCCATAGGTATGTTTCATCATCAGAAGAAACCTTTTGCTTCTTGGGTTTTTGTTGTTCAACTTTGAATATTTCGGTATTAAGCAGTGATTTTTCATGGGGCCTTAAGGTGTAAAGCTTATTTTCCAGATGTGTAGAACAAATATCCAAACCATTTCTAGAAATATTTACATAATTATTATTAAAAGAAACATTAAACATTTGTTCAAACAACTTGGAAACAGAATTCAAATTTCTACTAAAGCTAGGAATGTAATAAACATTGTCCAAAATTAAAAACTTATTTCTAAAATAAAGTTTAACGACTCTTACTGCTCTCACCAAAACAACCTCTCCCGTTCCCACTCTCATCGTTTGTTTCCCGTCGACAAGCTCCCTTGAAGAACTAAGCATCTCCTGTTCATAAATCATGAATACTACCTTTGGGTTCTCTCAATTTGTTCGAAGGAGAGTTGCCTGGTGGAAGAGCTGTATGTGTGAGCCTACACTTACTCCGATCAAGGATAGAGAATAGCAAAAAAAACTAGTTGTTTGAGGTCCTTTTGGAACGTTACTTCGCTTCACTAATTATAGTAGCTTTTTGGCATATACAAGGTTAGTAAGATCTGGTTAATTTATGTATATAGTGTGTCAAACTTACGTTTTCAAAAATACTCCGATATAAAAATTTTTAAAATTCTGCTGCGTACTATTTTTTCAACAATTGGTATCAGAGTCAGGTCTTTACATAAATTTACGAGTTTGTGACCATACTATATATATAAATTATGTGATCTTTATCTCTCCTATGCTTGAATTTAATTTTTAGATTGTTAGCACTCTAGGGTTTCTATATATTTATATGTTGTCATGAATTATTTAGTGAATATTTATTAATTAATTATGGTTGATTAAATTATTTTTTAATTATTAATTAATTAATTAATTAATTAATTTATACTGGTTATGGTTCCTTAGATATTAGAATGTGTATCTATCTTTTTCATGTAATTAGACAGCGGACTATCATCTCTGTCTAGGAATTATTATTTTATTTTAAATTTGTAAGAATTTTGTAATTGAATAATTATTCGAAGAAGATGGATCTAGAAGGCAGATCTAGAAGATTGATGATAGCGCTTCTAGGTATTTCCTGAGTATCTAATTTTATGTTTTTGAATTATTGAAAATAAAATTAATGAATTGTATCAAAACTATATTTTTTGGAAAAGGGTAATCTTTGCTCGTTTGGCATGCCGAACCCTCTAGTTCGGCATGCCGACAGTCGTGGATCGACAAGCCGGACATGAGGTTCGGCAGGTTGTCAATGGGGCAAAAATCTGGAGGCTTTAGCGGCAGGCTGAACTTTTCAGTTCGACAGGCCAAACATTCATAATCGGCAGGCCGATGGGTCATGATCGATAGACAGATCACCCAGATCGGCTTGACCGCAAAAAGCTTAATTTTTTTTTCCAAAAAAGGTGCAATTTTCATTTTATTTTTGGGACAATTCTAAGAAACATTAAAATTTGGATATGACTGGAAATATGAAGTATTCGATCTATGCGGGATTGAAGACTTGAAGATGGGCATTACATGAAGAAGGATATGGCTTAAGGATTCAAGGATGAAGAATCGATAAAATGTTTCGATTATTCTCTTGTAATCTTTATTTTCGAACCATAATATTACAGTTATTTATTATTATTTTGCTTGTAGCTTTGCTTGATTGCTTTGCTTGTCTGCATTATAATATGATTTGCCATGTATATTGATAACATGCCATATAGAATAGGGAGTGCCGCTCAATTTAAAATTGTTCATGTATATTCTTAAAATAAAACATTGATTTCAAAAGATTGAGTGGGAAAAGGTTTTTGAAAAGAGAACCTAAGGCCTCTATCATTAGTCCATAACCAAGACATGATGGTTCCAACCCCTAGGAAGGGACTTTATCATGTACCAGGTTGGATCTTCGAGAGGATAAGGTATTTTAGTATGATTTATCGTTGCACATCCATAGGTGATGATTATAAATCATGGATAAAATATTAAAATGATAGTTATATACTCATATTAATTTTATTATTAACCTCCCTTAAGAGCTCTGTTACTAAAATTAATGGCCAAAGATAGGATTATTAATATATACTGGATCATACGAGTCCTAGGTGGCATATGTTAATTAGGATGGGATCCATGTTCTTGATTGAATTTGGCATGACTCCCCTAGGAGCTTGTTGAATTCTGAGTTGGGAATTATCGTTCTAAGGTTGTGATATTTTCAAGGTTTTGATACATAAACACATTTGTATGATTTTACATGATTGTATTATCTTACTAAACTATCATTATCTGTTTGCTTATGTTTGGTATATGATTCTTTATTATAGATTAAAAATGTTTTAAAATGCTTTATCTTCAATACTTGACAAAAACCAATTAACCGGAGAGAATTATAATGATTGGAAATAGAACCTAGACATCACTCTGTCCTTTGAGAAACTAAAATTTGTGCTGACAACACCTTGTCCTCCCGAGTCTACGGAAGATTCCACCAACGATCAATTCCAAGCATATGATCTTTGGAAAGATGCGAATGATCAGGGCCATTGCTACGTTATGGCTAGCATGAATAACGTGTTGCAGGTTCAACATGAGGATTACGAGATTGCTAAGCAGATGTTGGATAATTTAGAAGACAAGTTTGGAGGCTAGGCCCTAACACAACGGCAAGGGGCGCTTTGGAAACTCTTGAACTATAACTGTAAGCAAAGATAGGGGATGTCTGTAAAGGAGTACATGATGTTGGTCATGGGTTACCTCGCTGAGACACAAACCACTAAAGTCGACATCGATGCTAAAACTCATATGACTATGGTCTTTGAGACTCTGTCTAAGGAATTTAGTCTATTTAGAGCTACATTTAATTTGAGCAATAGACGGGATATGACCTTAATAGAGTTGATGAAACAGTTATAGTAGTTTGAACTGCTGATCAGGGAGTCTCTTGCAGGTGGAGGGGCCAATTTGGCGGTTGCTTCTGGTTCCAATCCCAACACTGGGAATGTAAAGAAACAACAGGCCAAAAATAGAAAGTCTTCTATTCTTGTTAATAACAAGTGCAAGAAGAAGAAGAAGAAGAACCTGAAGAAGCTTAAGTGCTTCTTTAGCAAGAAGGTCGGGCATATAAAGAAGCATTGCAAGGACTTCCTTTCCAAAGAAAGTAGGTGTGATCTTCTGTATTTAGAAACTTGTTTGGTTGAGGAATCCAGTGACATTTGGGTCATAGATTCTAGTGTAACGAATCATGTTTGTGTTTCTCTAGAGGGGTTCAAAGAAACGAGAAGTCTGCTCCGTGAAGACTTCACGCTTCAAATGGGCGATGGATCCTTGGTCTTAGCTGAAGCAGTGGGAGATGTCCATCTACATTTTGATAATTATAGGATTTTAATTTTGTGAGATTGTTTTTATGTTCCTAAATTTAAAATGAATTTAATTTCTGTAGCTTGTTTATTTAAAGACTCATATTTGGTTTATTTTAATACTAAAGTGGTGATTTGTAAAAACAAATCTTTTATCTGTGCTAAATAGATGCAAAATAATCTATATTTTATCAAACCTAAGATGGACTTACTGCTTAATACTGAGATGAATGATAATAACTCTAAAAGACTTAAAACTTCTCACTCTAATAAGACTTATCTTTGGCATTTACGCC
>CAMOHE010050282.1:50231-83873 GCA_946598075.1 Artocarpus hirsutus
GATCTGGATGTCTCACAATCGATTCACCAAATGAGAAAGAAAGAACAACAAATTCATCAGGAAGGCAGTCACTCAAAACGGCATTTGCAGACCTTCCCAAAAGCAAACCTTGTGCGTTGGATATATATATATATATATATATATGTGTGTGTGTGTGTGTGTTAGTATGTATATATATTTTCAAAAAATCACTGTCTGAGTGGAACAGTTTTCGGGTTGACTGCCAAAATATAAACCAACAAAACAGAGGCACAAAATTTTTTTTTTCTCGCTCCTGTCAAAGTTCTTCATGTTAAGGATAAAGAACTCAAAGACAACTTCAATGTAAAGACTTTCTCGCATTGGTTCAAATAAATTCGAGTCGTGACTACGTTCCAATCGAAAAAGATTGTAAAAAATATAAACAAAAAAAAAAAAAAAAAACCCTGAATCGATCAACTAAGATGAAGGTTTATTATTAATTTACTCCCAAATTCCACAATATCGTCTGTCGAGGAAAAATCCCAACATAGGAGTAAATCATTGAAATTCATTTCTGTATAATTGAATCGACCATGTTTGTGTGAAAGAAATTATACAATCTAAGCATGCTTTAACACCCTAAATAGCATTTAGATCAAATGCAGAATAAATAGGAAATTTCATACCTCCGGCCATTGTCATCTCCTGAAGGGTGATGGTAATTTTTCTGGGTTTTCGGGTTTGAGTACTCTTCTAAACTTTAGTAATCTCCAATTGATGGTGTATTTTTTTGAAGAAAGATTAAAGGTTTAGGGGACCCAAATAGATTTTAGAAAAATTGTGTTCTATGCTTTGTCCATCACAAAGTTTGCATTTTAAATGTGCAAAAACCATGAGCAATTACCAAAACGGTTTTAAAATTGTTAAAACCGCTCCTAAATTGATAAGAATTATGGGCCACAATTCAAAAACGATCATAGAGAAATCCTAACATTCTCCCACTTGGTCTATATATTCTATCATTCAACATAATAAGAGTCAGTATATATGAATTATGGTGATAGGTTCTCTAAATCACGAGTATTATTTTCCGTGTATCACAATGTATTATGTCTCTTAAACTAGCCCATGTTAATTAATAAATAAACCTCACATTGATTCTAGGTCCAGACATTAATGTTGTTCTTCAAAATAGATGAATGTGTACACCAAATATGAGAAAACATCACAAACAAAGTTTCATTGAAAATTAATATTTGTTCTTACAACAAAAGAAAATCACATAATGGAACCAAGTCCCATTTTCTCTACATGATCCTTGAATTTCAATGGTGACATCCCTTTTGTCAAGGGATTTGCAATCATCAATTTAATGCTAACGTGTTCAATGACCACTATTTTCTCTTTAACACGTTTTCTTATGGCTAAATACTTGATGTCAATGCATTTGTTTTGACTACCACTTTTATTGTTTTTAGCCAAGAAAACTGCAGCTGAATTGTCACAATCTATCCTCAATGGCCTAGAAATTGAATTCACTATTCCAAGTCTAAAAATGAAACTCTTTATCCATACACCATGCGAGGCAGCCCCAAAACAAGATATGAAGTCAGACTCCATGGTAGAAGTGGTGATCAAAGTTTGCTTTACATTTCTCCATGAAACAGCCCCTCCAGCTAAAAGGAGACATATCTTGATGTCAACCTTCTAGTGTCAAGGCATCCAGCATAATTAAAGTCAGAATATCCAATCACTTCCAGATTCTCAGTTTGTCTATACATAAGCATATAGTCTTTGATCCCTTGAAGGTACCCTATCATCTTCTTTACAGCTTTCTAGTAGTCCAGACCTGGATTACCTGATTTTTTCCAACATCCCAACAACAAATGTAATGTCAGGTCTTTTGCAAACCTGAGCATGCATTAGGCTCTCAACAGTAGAAGCATATGGAATGTTTCGCATTTGTTCCCTCTCAAGGCATTCTTTGGGCACTAGTCCAAGTTAAACTTGTCACCCTTGATAATGGGAGCTATACTTTGTAAACAATCTTTCATCTGAAATCTCTCTAAAACTTTGTTGATATAAGTCTCTTAAGACAGACCTAAAATACCTTTATTTCTGTTTCAATGTATCTTAATACCAATGACATAAGATGCATCACCCATATCTTTCATGTCAAAAATTTTAGAGAGAAATTATTTCACCTTATATAGCAAACCCTTATCATTGGTTACAAGTAAAATGTCATCCACATATAGGACAAGGAAACATATCTTACTCCCACTGACCTTTTGATATATATATTAATCCATAATATTCTATACAAATCGAAATGAAGAGATAACATTATGAAATTTCAAATACCACTGATGGAAAGCTTATTTCAATCCATAGATGGATTTCCTAAGCTTGTACACCAAATGCTTACCATCATGAGAGGTAAATACTTTTGGTTGTTTCATGTAAACCTTTTCCTCTAGTTCTCCATTGAGAAAAGCCATTTTCACATCAATTTGTTGTAATTCCAAGTCAAAATGCGCAATTAATGCCATAACAATGCAGAAAGAATCTTTCTTAGACACATGAGAGAAGGTCTCCTTATAATCAATCCCTTCCTGTTGAGTAAATCCTTTAGCAACAAGGCTTGCCTTATATCCTTCAATGTTGCCTAGTGAGTCTTTCTTGGTCTTAAAGACCCATTTAGATCCAATGGCTTTTACACCATCAGGCAACTTAACAAGATCCCAGGCTCCATTAGAGACCATAGAATCCATCTTATCTTTCATGGCATACTAGAGTTTTGATTCCACACAACTCATGGCTTGTGAAAACGTTTCAAGATCATTGTCAGCTCTAATGTTGTAGTCTGATTCTTATAGATACACAACATAATCACTAGGTATTGCTGATTTTCTTATTCTAGTAGATCTCCTTACTGTTGTACTAACATTTTCCTGAGGAACATGTTGATCAACTGGCTGTTCAACTATTTCTGGCAATTCTTGAATAGCTTGATCAACCGGATTGTTATCAATAGCTCGTGGAAATTCAATGATTGGTCGCACAACACTTGTTTAAACTTGAGGGGTGTTGTGAATGATGATCAATCTATCACTCGAGTCGAATGGTTGATCTTCATAATGATCCCTTTTAGGGACAATGTCCTAGGATTGATTGCTACAACTAATCAAGTCATTCTCAAGAAATTTTGCATTTCTTGATTCTACAATCCTAGTGCTATGAGAAGGATAATAGAATCTGTACCTCTTGGATCTTTCAGCATATCTTAAATGCATATATGTCACAAACTCGGTTTTCAACCTGTCCATAATTCAAATGGCATCTTTAGGACAGCCTTGGTTGGAACTCAATTCAATATATACGCAGCCATTTTAAGAGCTTTAATCCATAAGGACTTCAGCAGATTGGAGTTACTCTGCATACTCCACATAATATCCATTAATGTTTGGTTTCTTCTTTTTGTCACACCATTTTGATCCAGGGAACTAGGCATGGTGTATTGGGCAACTATCCCATGCTCTTGAATAAAGCCAACGGACTAATCGCTTGTTCATTCTCAATGTATTTACCATAATATTCTCCACCTGTATTTGTCCTCATGATCTCAATTTACTTTATGTATTGTTTCTCTACTTTAGCCTTGAAAACCTTAAAGGTGTCCAATGCTTCGTCTTTTGTATGAAGCAAGTAGAGATACATATATCATGAGTAATCATCTATGAAAGAGAGAAGTATTTCGGACCATGTGAGTCTATGTCTGGACTACAAATAACTGAATGTATGATCTCTAACATGGTTGTACTCCTCTTTGAACATTTCTTGGATTTGTTAGTTTGCTTTCCCTTAATGCAGTCTACACAAGTATCAAAACCAGTAAAATCTAAAGTACTAAGTATTCCATCATTTACCAAACTCTTAATCCTCTCTATGGAGATATGTTTAATCTCTGGTGCCACAATATAGTGGAATCCTCATTTATGACGCATCGCTTTATGCTAGCATGAATATGCATCGTATTGTAAGCGGTATCATTTTGCAAATCAATAGAGAAAAGACCATTGGACAAGGTACCATTTCCAACAAGATTTGATTTATAAAACAAACTAAAAGATGTTTCATAAAAATTGAAAAAAAAAACCTAAAGGTACAAGTCTCGAAACTAAAATCAAACTTCTAGAGAAATTTAGAACATAACATGTCTTTTCCAAATGCAAAATAAAGTCACTACTAAAAACTAAAGTGCATGTCCCAACAGCCTTTATATGCGATCGCATCTTGTTTTCAAAATAGATGCCAACCTCATTTTGCATTGGTTTCCTTAGATTTCGCATACCCTACAAGGTATTCAAAACATGGATTGTAGATCTAGAATCAATCCACTATGTGTTATAAACCACATCAACCATATTAGATTTATAATAAACAAATAAGATTGGTTTACCTTTCTTTTCAAGCCATTTCTAGAACTTTGAGCAATCCTTCTTCATATGCCCCTTCTTCTTACAGATGAAGTACTTGGACTCCTTAAGTTCCTTCTTGATTCCTCCTTAGGGTGGTATTTTACCTTTCTCCTTTGGTTTGGCTTGCTTTCCATCCTTTCCCTGCGTTAGGTTCAACGCACTCTCACCCAGTTCCATTATCAGCCTACCATATTCCTGAACACATATGGTCATCAATTTATTAATTGACCATTTTTTCTTATGGGTGTTGTAAGAAATTTTGAAAGGTCCATATGATGATAGAAGAGTGGTCAAAATATAGTGCATAAGGAAGGCTTCAGACATCTCAACCTCAAGTGTCTTTAGTTGAGCCGTAATGTCTCTCAACTCATGATATGCTCATGCATACCTCTCACTTCAATAAACTTTATGTAAACTTTATGATCAAGGTGCTGGCAAACAGCTTATCTGAAGACTCAAATTAATCATCAATAGCCTTCAACAATGTCTTGACATTGCTATGCTCCTTAATCAATCCACAAATACTAGTTGAAATCTTGGTCTTGATGAGCATCACACTGAGGCAGTTAGACCGCTGCCAACATTCACAAAGAGCAAGCTCATCTAGAGTGCTAGTTGAAGTAATTACTAGCTTGTCTTTCCTAATGGTATAGTCAATCTACATGCACCCCAAATAAAGGAGAATTCTCTCCTTTCAGACTTTATAGTTATCACCTACTAATTTAGGAACATCAAATTTCATAAAAGCAAAATTCACAAGTTGCATGATTGCATAAAATTAAACACACATGCTTTTAATCAAAAATTGAGGCTAACAAACATATATCATGGTTTACCAATGTAAATCCTGTTCTAAACCATGAATCTAGTGACATAAAACCTGCTTGTAGGCTAAAGTTCTAATTCAATTAGATCCATGTATAACCTTATGATAAAACTATCAAATTATGCTCCTTTTCTTAATTCATGTGGCTAAATTAAGAAATATTATTTGATATTCTATCCTAAATAATCATACGAATATAATAGATATTCCTGTGGCATAAAATCTATCATATTTAATATGATTAATCACAATTAATGTCATAATGTGATCCTAAGCACTTAATATATAATTTTGTCTAATTAAAGATGTTGTGGCACTCCTTAATTATTCAAAATTATATGGACCACTCAACATCTAATTTAATTCATGACTAAGCTCATATAAATTGCATAAAATATTAAGCAATGTGAATATGAAAATTAATTCCGTGCACTAAAATTATTTTAACTCAATTTTTCATGCATAATTAAACAATATATTATGCACACATATAATAAGACAAATAAATAATTTAAGCACATGAAAATCACAAATAATTACATGACAAACTATAACACCTAGAAATTTAATTAAGCATAATTAGTGTCTAAATGTTGAATTAGTATACGTTGATGTAAATTTAGACTTAATTTAAGTCTTTTATGGTATTTTTAATTTACACAACTTTTAATTATTTCTATATTTTATTTTGAAATTTTGGAACAAAACAATTTGTCAAATACTTGATACGTCCTAATTACAAAACTATGTGCTGGAACCTAGTTTTATTATGTAAAACCACCCTTCACCCATTTATTTATCTCCCTCTCTCACTCTCTTTCCCTCTCTCTCTCTTAGACACACTCTTTCACTTCCCTCTTTCTCACGCTACTCTCTCTCCTTCTCTCTTTGATTTCAAAATTTTGAGTTCAAGCTTCGAATCTTAGCTGGATTGGGAGCTTATGAGCACGATTGGACTTCCACAAAACCATTTTAAAGCTTCGATTCAAGATTAGTTTTCTTGTTTTTTAAATTTCAAACTTTTGTTCTAAATTTTTTAATTTCTTTGAAATGTTGAAATTCGAGTTTCTTGAGCTTAGGAAACTTTTAATCTAAGTTAGTAAAACTCAAATCATCTAGAATCTAGACTTCATTGAGCAAGATTTGGATCAAATCAAGTTTTTTTCCTTTTTCCCCAGTTTTGGATTTCTTTGAAATTTCTATGAAAATCTTGCTTAAAGTTGCTTAAATATGTTCTATTATGTTTATTTATCATTATGATCATTATATATGCTCTGGGACTTGAAAAATAGGTTTAGAATTGATTTTTGGACTTGGGGAGGCTGAGAATCAAAGTCTTGGACCTCCTATGTTTTTCTAGTTTGGCAGGCTAGATTCATTTAGTCGACAAGCCAAACTTGGGCCAGTTCGGCAGGACGGTGTTGCATGGCTGGTAGGCCAAACTGTACAGTTTGGCAGGCCAAACCAAGGGCTCCAATGGGCCGATTGGACCTTATGAAAAATGACTCTTTTTGTCCGTTTTTCATCTTTAAAACCTAGATCAAGATTTTAACCTCATGAAATGATTTTGTGAACTCTAAAGGCATACTAAGATACCATGAGATAGCTTAGGGATGTAGAATACCTTAAGTTAGATATTGATAAACTTAGTTTCTATTTAAGTTTGTTCATGGTTCCGTGGAATTAACGTGTAGCAGATCGAGACTACGGTGTTGAACGTTGATACGAGATATCGAGGTAGGACTTCTACCTCTTCTCCTTTGGTAGCCATGTGTTTTAAAGAATTTTGGCCACAAAGCATTTCCTTTCAAATGTTTTCAAGAAATGATGTTTATTACTTACTTTGATTATTGGCTAAATAATGAACAATCATAATGAACGTAATAAGAATATTCAAAAAATGAGACATGATAATGATATGACATTGGACGTGTCAATTATTACCGTCAAGAATGATAAGATAGAGCATGATGACATATACAAAGATAGGGTCATGGAAAATGCGACCACGGGTGTAGGTCCCGAAACCCAACTGGGCTACTTTAGTGGTAATTCATATGGATTTACCAAGAACATGATAATAAGACTATCTATGGATGAATAAATAATTAATGGTATGAATAAATTTAATGGGCTTTAGTAGTTATTTGTTTATTTTTCTTGTTTTATAGCTTTTGTTTAAAAATGAATTATATATTTAAATTAAATGTCTTCACAAAATTAGTCTTATTAAGCCTTTCGCTCATTTTTTCTTATTTTAAAACCTTCCCTCCTTTAGGTGGAATCCAACTTAAGGAAGACTAAAGAACTAGGAAGGAATCATAGGATTAGAACATCACTGTCTAGGGTATTTATCTATAAACAAGGCATGTAATATTTTAATTTATTTCCCTTTTATTTGGACTATGGTTATGTATTTAATATTGTCGATGATGTGTGTGTGTACTACTGTAGGTCTGGTGGGGCCTAATAGTGTTTGTTTATTTAATATTTTAATTTGCTTTACCTACTTTCATATTTTAATAAATATCTTAAGAAGTTTTAAATATTCCACATTTTTAAAATTAACTTAATATCTTTCAAAAAGGCAATTTTTAATAAAAATTTAATTTATTTCACCTAATTAATCTGCCATGTCACCTCTCAGATTTTCTAGCATGACAGATTGGTATCAAAGCCCTAGGTTAATGAACCTTGGGAATTGTGCACACATAGGTACAACAATGGAAAACCATTGATAGTCTAATTTCGTTTTCAAAATTAAGAGAATGGCACCAAGACATCATCTAGCTGATATAGATATGAATCTTGCAGATGAGGAAGGCCTGATGGGGGCCATGTTCATCGCCTATCGGTAGATGGCAGCAAAGGCTAAGCCTGAGGACTCTGAGGTAAGTCGCCGACATGGGTACTTTAAAGAGTTATATCATGCATCTATTCTAACTTTCAATGAAATAGGGACCTGTAGATCGCTAAATACTGGTTAGATTCGATAAGCATTTGGACACTCTCGGAGTATCAATGGAGTATTGCGTCGATTTTGCAACTTCCAAGTTGGAAGGCAATGCTAATAAATGGTGGAAACAAGCAAAGCGTCTGGAAAACACTAGAAACATCAAGTGGGATAGATTCAATGAGCCGTTTTATGAGCACTACTTTCTGTTGGGATACAAGGATCAGAAGGTCACCAAGTTTTATTGATTGGAGCAGGGTGATATGACAGTTCATGAATATGAGGCAAAGTTTAATGAGTTGGCCAAGTTTGCTCCATCCGCTGTGGCCTCTGAACGGAAGAAGTGCATTAAGTTCCAAGACAGACTTATGGCATCTATTCGATGATAGGTGGTGGCTTTGTGACTCTAGAATTTTAGTAAGTTGGTATCTTCAACAATCTTTATAGAAAATGATCATGCCTTATATAGCAAAAGCTGAGCAAGGACATTAGGAGGACCCTAAAGAAGTAATAGGAGGAGTAGTGGTAGCCACCAAGCCCAGGTGAAGAATTAGTAGGGTAATGTAAACACAGGAGCAGTAGTTTGTCAGGCAGCAGGCGCAGCAACCCTTATAGTTTTCATTGTCATTATTGTCAGCAGGCGGGACACATCAAGTGGAATTGCCCAATCAAGAACGCTTGATAAGGATTCTAAGCCAGAGAGGGTACAAGCTGTCAGTTCCAAGGTCAGCCTCTAGATTTGCCACAGTAACTTCCTCAACTGCCATTTCATCAATCCATTCAACAGTAGATGCAGTACCCGACGTAGGGATATCAGCAGCAAGGTTCCAACGAAACACTCCATAGTATCGAGCACCAAGTATAGCAAGCGTACAGTCGCCTATACCACAGCTATATCGATTGACTAATCCGAGGCCCAGCAACGTCAATAAGGGAAAAGGGAAATCTCCAGCCTAGGTCCACGCCAAGACATTAGGGAGCTTGGATGCTCAGATCAGCAATCTTGTAGTTGATGGTATGGTTTTAGTTTCTCAATCTTTAGCTCATGTTTTGTTTGATACTTCTCTCATTTCGAGTTCTTTTGTACATGCCTTGGGTTTAGAAGTAGAGGAATTTGATGAGCCCTTGATGATTTCCTCACCTTTGGGGCTGGTGTATGTAAATTGTATATGTAAATCCTATAAAATAATGATTAGGGGTGAGACTTTGGAAAGTGATTTGATTGATGTATCTTGGGAGTGAACTGTTGTCTAGATATAATACCCTAGTTGACTGTCAACTTAGGAAAGTAACCCTAGTGTCTAATATGGGGACGGCGATCACTTACTAGGGTGGTAATGATCGGGTAATAAGTGAGCGACTCATGAAACTGTGTCTTAGAGAACATATGAATCTGGCATGTTATGCGCTTCTCCTGAATCAAGAAGAAGAGTTTGGTGCAACAGGGAGGAATGCAATGATACTAGTGGTTGATAAGTTTGATGATGTCTTCCTTGATGAGTTACTAGGATTACCACTGTAAAGAGAGATCGAGTTCAACATTGAGTTGTTCCTGGGATTACTTTGATTTTTGTAGCCTCATTTTGGATTGCATCGGTAGAAATGAAAGAGCTCAAGAAATAGCTTCAGGAATTAGCAGATAAAAGATAGATTTGGAACAGCACGTTGTCATGGGGTGCGCTGGTTTTGTTCCCCAAGAAGCATGATGGTACCCTTCAGTTGTGTATTGATTATCGACAGCTAAATCAGGTCACCATGAAGAACAAGTACCCACTGTCTAGGATCGATGAGTTGTTCAATCAGTTAGGAGGTTCGCGATACTTCTCGAAGATAGATTTACAATCCAGATACCACCAGCTCTGGATTAGGGAAGAGGACATTCTCAAGACAGCTTTTAAGACTCGAAATGGACACTTTGAGTTTCTAATGATGCCGTTTGGGTTGACAAATGCTCCTGTAGCTTTCATGAATTTGATGAACAGGATTTTTAGTCCTTATTTATATCAGTTTGTGATCGTGTTTATTAATGACATACTTATCTATTTTAAGACCTGGGAGGAGCATGAGCAGCATCTTAGGATCGTCATTCAGACATTGCGAGAGCACCAGCTATATGCTAAGAAAGAAAAGTATGAATTCTAGTTGACTGAAGTTAAGTTTCTAGGAGATATCATCTCCGAGCAGGGTATCTCAGTAGATTCGTCCAAGATCGAGGCTATAGTATAGTGGGAACGACCAAGACATGTGGTCAAAATCCATAGCTTCTTAGGACTTACCGGATAGCATAGTAAGTTCATGAAGGATTTTTCTAAGATAGCTGCTCCATTGATGCGGTTGATCAGGAAAAATGCCAAGTTTGAATGGGATGAGGATTGTGAATATGCTTTCCAAGAGTTAAAGAATCGATTGACTACTGCTTTAGTGTTGATTATTCTGAGTAGTGATGAGCCTTATGAAGTCTACACCGATGCATCGGGATGAGGACTTGGATGCATGTTAATGTAGCATGGACAAGTTGTGGCTTATGGATCGTGATAGCTAAGGCCTCACATGTAGAACTATCCCACTCACAACTTAGAGCTTGCAGCAGTGATTTATGCCTTGAAGATTTGGAGATGCTACTTGTATGGGGTTATGTTCTAGGTTTTCTTGGACCATAAGAGCTTGAGGTATTTGTTCACACAGAGGGATTTGAATCTAAGATAGCGGAGATGGACAAAGTATATGGAAGACTATGACTTCACGTTGTAGTATCATTCGGGCAAGGCCAACATAGTCGCGGATGCGTTCAGCAGGAGTCTTTAGGATTTATCGCATGCTTAGCACTTGAGGATTAGAAGAGAGACATTACGGTGAGTAAGTATGGGTTGTAGTATTACTATAGTGGCAATCAAGTTTCAGTGTACCACATGGAATCAACTTTAGCACTCATTCAGATGATAAAACAAAACCAATGGCGGGACCAACACCTTCAGGGGATAAGGACACGAATCCAAAACGAGGAGCAGTTTGAAGAATGGAGGATTCACGCAGATGAGTTGATATACTTCAAGAAGCATCTTGCAGTACCTGTGATTGAGGACGTGTCAAAAGCTATGATGGATGAAGCTCATAGATCTCAATTTTCTATTCATCTAGGGAGCACGAAGATGTACAGCTACTTGAAGAGGCAATATTGGTGGAGAAGCATAAAAAGGGATATCCAAGAGTACGTGGCCAAGTGCATGATCTATCTCTAGGTGAAAGCTGAGCATCAGAAGCCTACTAGTTAGCTTCTGCCGCTTTTCATTTTGAGGTGGAAATGGGAGCATGTCACAATGGAATTCCTTACCGGATTGCCAAAGACAGAGCAAAAACATGACATGATTTGCGTTGTCATTGACAGGTTGACAAAATTTAGGCATTTCATTCCTTTTAGGTTGACGTGTTTGAGATGAGTTCTCAGAGAGCTATATCTATAGAATATAGCGAGGTTGTATAGAGTTTTCTTGTCCATCACTTCCCATAGAGATACTTGATTTAATACCAAGTATTGGAGGAGTTTTTAGGAGGCTTTGGGCACAAACTTGAACTTTAGCATGGCCTTTCATCCTCAGACCAACAGGCAATCTAAGTGGGTTATTCAGATTCTTGAGGATATGCTACGTGCATGTGTCTTAGACTTTGGCAAGAATTAGAAGAAATATTTGCATTTAGTAGAGTTTGCATGCAAAAATAGCTATCAAGTGAGCATCATATGGCACCGTTCAAGGCACCTTATGGGCGGCCGTGCTGATCACCAGTGCGTTGGGTAGAATCAAAAGACAAAATTATTCTTGGACCAAATAAGATCCGTGATAACAGTGAAAAGTCACCGTGATCTATGATCGCTTGAGACCTGCCTAGAGTAGGCAAAAGAGCTACGCAGATAGGAGACGCCGACCTCTAGAGTTTGAGGTAGGGGATAACATTCTTCTAAAGGTTTCATTGCGCAAGGGCATATTGTGTTTCGGCATAAGTGGGAAACTTACATCGAGGTACATCAGGCCGTTTGAGATTACTCAGCGTGTAGGTGTGGTCGCTCATTGTCTTGATCTTCCTCCTAAACTTTCCCACGTTCATGATGTGTTTCATGTGTCAATGCTTCAGAAATGTCCGCATGAGCCAAGCAAGATTATCTCATTCCATGATGTGCAGATTTAGGAAGACACGACTTACAAGGAGGTGCCAGTTCAGATCATTGATGGTAAGATTATAAGCTTGCAGCGCCGTGATATACCACTAGTGAAAGTCATGTGGTAGCATCACGGAGCTAATGAAGCGACTTGGGAATTATAATCAACTATGAGAGAGTTGTACCCTCATTTATTTTGTTTTTGATTTGATTTCCAATTTTGGGGACGAAATTTTCTTTAGGGGTGGAGAGTTATAACACCTAGAAATTTAATTAAGCCTAGTTAGTGTCTAAATGGTGGATTAGTATGCCTTGATGTAAATTTAGACTTAATCTAAGTCTTTTATGGTATTTTAAATTTACCCCACTTTTAATTATTTCTAAATGTTACTTTGAAATTTTAGAACAAAATAATTTACCAAATACCTAATACGTGCTAATTACAAAACTATAGAACAAAATAATTTACCAAATACCTAATACGTCCTAATTACAAAACTATGTGCCATAACCTAGTTTTGTTCTACAAAACCACCCCTCACCCATTTATTATCTCCCTTTCTCACTCTCTTTCCCTCACTCTTTCTTAGACACACACTCTCTCTCTCTTCCTTCTCTCTCACGCTACTCTCTCTCCCTCTCTCTTTGATTTCAAAATTTTGAGTTCAAGCTTCGAATCTTAGCTAGATTGGGAGCTTAAGAGCACAATTAGACTTCCACAAAACCATTTCAAAGCTTCAATTTGAGGTTAGTATCCTTGTTTTTCAAATTTTAAACTTTTGTTCTAAATTTTTCAATTTCTTTGAAATGTTGTAATCCGAGTTTCTTGAGCTTAGGAAATCCTTAATCTAAGTTAGTAGAACTCAAATCATCTAGAATCTAGGCTTGACTAAGCAAGATTTGGAATAAATCAAGTTTTTTCCCTTTTTTCTTGTTTTCAGATTTCTTTGAAATTTCCATGAAAATCTTGCTTAAAGTTGGTTAAATGTTTTCTATTATGTTTATTTATCATTTATGATCATTATATATTCTATGGGACTTGAAAAACAGGTTTAGGATTGATTTTTGGGCTTGGGGAGGCGGAGAATCGAAGTCTCAGACCTCCCATGTTTTTCCAGTTTGGTAGGCCAAACTCAATATTCGGCAAGCTAGATTCATTTGGTCAGCAGCCCAAACTTGGGTCAGTTTGGCAAGCTGGTGTTGCAAGGCCGGCAGGCCTAATTGTGCAGTTCGACAGGCAAGACCAGGAGCTTCGATAGGTCAACCAGACCTCGTGAAAAATGACTCTTTTCATCTGTTTTCACCGTTTAAAACCTAGATCAAAATTTTAACCTCATGAAGTGATTTTGTAAACTTTAAACGAATACTATGATACCATGAGATAGCTTAAGGATATAGAATACCTTAAGTTAGATATTGATAAACTTAATTTCTATTTAAGGTTGTTCGTGGTTCTGTGAAGCTAACGTAAGCAAATTGGGACTGCGGTGTTGAACGTTGGTATGGGATATCAAGGTAGGACTTCTACCCCTTCTCCTTTGGTAGACATGTTTTTTAAAGGATTTTAGTGACAAAGCATTTCCTTTCAAATGTTTTCAAGATATGAAGTTTGTTACTTACTTTCATTATTGGTTAAATAATGAATGATAATAGTGAACATAATAAGAATATCCAGTAAATGAGACATGCTAATGATATGACACCAAACGTGTTAGTTAGTACCATTCGGAATGATAAGATAGAGCATGATGCAATATACAGAGATCGGGTCATAGAGAGTGCGACCTTGGGAGCAAGTCCTGAAACCCAGCCGGGCCACTGCGGTAATGATTCATATAGCTTTGCTGAAAACATGATAATTAGACTATGGATGAATCAATGATTAAATAGCATGAATAAATTTAATGAGCTTTAGTAGTTATTTGTTTATTTATCTTGTTTTATAGCTTGTTGTTTAAAAATGAATTATATATTTAAATTAAATGTTTTCAAAAAATTATTCCTATTGAGCCTTTCGCTCACATTTTTCTTATTTCAAAACCTTCCCCTATTGAAATAAAATATGAAAAGGCAGCGAAAGGAACAGATCGTTGATAAACAAAAATTTTCTAAAATTTTGTTCATCGGGAATAACTATATAATTTTAATTAATAATAGAAAGCTTTGGAAATTTTTACCAACCTTTTAAAGACCTATCAAGGTATCTTAGATTTTCTCTTTGACACCATGATCTTCCAAGCTAGGCCTTCACACCAATGGAAAAACGGGTGGGCGTCAAACTACAAGAATGAATTAACCTAGCACTTTTCTAGATCTACTACGTACTCAACACATGAGATAGCAGACCTTTTTTTTTCAGAGAAAGAACTCTTAGTTTTTCTCTTTGAGCATTTTGTAAAAGCTACGTGAAAAAGAATGATCTATAGAGATAACTATTATCTCTACCTTTTTATATCTGAACAATTAGTTGTTTTCTAATTAATTTATTTTAAATCTGAAATAATCACTATATCAAATATATAGAAAGGGATATACTCTACATAATCTTTATCCCTTTTCTTTAAAATTGAATCAAAATTGCGATTCTTATTAAAATATATATGTACGTTTACGTAAACATTGTTTACGGTTTTTTTTAAAATAATGTTTATGTTATATATATATATATATATAAAAGATTATATGTTGAAAAACAAAACGTAAATGATTTTGTTTACGTAATCTAATATATATATATTAATATATAAGAAAATCTAATACATATATATATATTAAAATTCAAAAAATTAAATCTTATTTATTTAAAAAAAGATTTTAAAAATAATCAATTAATTAATTAACTAATGTTTAGTTAAATGTGACAACATTTGTCACATTATATTATCTGTCATAGAGAACATTTTTCTGTATTACATTAATATCTTAAGTGTGATATAATTAATTCAAAATTCAATAATTCTCAATTAAATATGTATAATTCATTCTATGTATTAAATCCATTATAGTGTTAAAAAGGTGGTCTTGGGGACCTATCAACCTATAAACCAAGCTCCAATAAATTTTACAATTAATTAAACTCTTTAATTAATATGCCAAAATTATTAATTTTAGTGTTACTCCACTAAAAACATGAAACTGAGCTGTTGAGATTATAGTGAAAATTACTCAAAGAAAATTAGTAATTAGTCCATTGATATAATCATTACATATAAGTCAGTCTTTCATAAATAGTTCATAATAAGAGCTAAGTTTAATTTTCATTTACTCTCTTATTATATCTTTATCATTAAGTTTCAATAATTCTCTAATGAACAGTTAATTCATAATCTTATTATGAACGAGCGCTCTATTGTTCAAACCTTGAATCATCATTCAAGAGAACTTTTTTTCTAACTTCCATAAGAAAGGAATGGATTCTATATCTGTATAATATTATTCCTAGCTATTATGACATTATGTTTCCAAGATGCTAAGTTATGATCTATGTTTAGACAAATCTTACCATGCAAGTCAAAAAACATAATGTGATAAATAGGAGTCTAATAAATACTAAGGATTAAGATTGTCAAATGCATGATCATCATAGTGATAAATTTTAATACTCTATTTATAACGGATAATTATTAGAGATTCATAATTTATCTGGTCCATTCCTATATAATCTCATTATATAAAGTACCTACAATCTAATGTCTCTACATTAATAGCCCGGATAAGACTATTTCATTCTAAATAAGATTGGACCGTACTTGTAATATTTAATTAAAGGTCCCAAATTTTAATTAATTATTATGAACTATTTAGATTATTATCTATAAATTTTATCCTTAAGCATATAACACTTATATGCTAAATTTATAGTCGCTTAAATAATCATAGAATTTTCTTGATGTTAATAAATATATTCATAATACATATAAGCAATCAAAATAATTATAAATGTCACTTTATTTATTTATTAACAATATATACAATGTCACAGCTTTTAGGGCACCAAACCCAACAATCTCCCACTTGCCCTAAAGCAGGTGAGACATGTCTTTAAGACCTAACCCTTCCAAGTGTCCTTCAAAGCTCTTTATAGGTAACATCTTGGTGAAAGGGTTGGCAAGGTTATTTTTTGATGTTATCTTTATAGCTTCCACATCGCCTCGTTGCACTATTTCTCTGATCAAACGATACTTTTGCTCTATATGATTTCCTCTTTTGCGGCTTCTAGGTTCTCTTGAATTTGCCACTACTCCACTGTTATCACAATACAGTGTGAGTGGTATATCCATGCCTAGAACGATTTCTAGATCATTTAAGAACTTACGGAGCTAAACAGCTTCTTTAGCTGCTTCACAAGCAGCCACATATTCAACTTCCATAGTCAAATCAACAATACATGATTGTTTAATGCTTCTCCAAACTATGGCTCCACCACCAAAAGTAAACACTGATCCAGACGTAGATTTACATGTGTCTTTGTTTGATTGAAAATCAAAATCAGTGTATCCAATGGGAATCAAATTCTTACCAGAATATACCAGCATATAGTTTCTCATTCTCTTGCGATACTTGAGAATATGTTTAACCGCTACCCAATGATCTAATCTTGAGTTGGATTGATGCCAACTGACTGTACCCACCGCATAGCAACTATCAAGTCTTGTACACAACATGTCATACATTAGACATCCCATTGCAGATGTATAAGGTATCCCATCTCATGTATTCTTCCTCTTGAGGTGTCTTAGGATATTGCTCTTTTGAAAAATAAACTCCATGATGTGTAGATAAATTACCTTTTTTGGAGTTTTACATCGAAAATCTGATAAGCACCTTATCAATGTATGATGCCTAAGACAATGCTAACAATTTGTTCTTGCGATCGCTTATGAGTTGGATTCCAAGAACATAACTTACCTCTCCTAAATCTTTCATTTGGAATTGGTTGGCGAGCCATTTCTTTACACTAGATAATATGCCTACATCATTCGCAATGAGTAGGATATCATCTACATATAGAACTAAGAAGACCACCTTCTTATCTTGGATGTAATTGTATACACAAGGTTTATCAATAGTTTGATCAAAACCATAAGATTTGATCACCTCATCAAATCTCAAGTTCCAAGATCTTGAAGCTTGCTTTAGTCCATATATGGACCTTTGCAACTTGCAAAGTTTTTGCTCTTGACCTTGGACTATAAACCTTTTTGGTTGCACCATATAGATGCTTTCCTCAAGCTAGCCATTCAAAAAGACAATCTTGACATCCATTTGCCATATCTCGTAATCAAGACATGCAGCAGTGGATAAAAGAATCCAAATGGATTTGAGCATAGCTACAGGCGAGAAAGTTTCTTCATACTCAACTCCCTCTTTTTGGGTATAAACCTTTGCCACAAGCCTAGCTTTGAAAGTCTCAACTTTCCCATCCACTCCTCTTTTCTTCTTGTAAATCCATTTGCACTCTATGGGTTTTATCCCTTCAGGTAGATCTACAAGTTCCTAGATAGAATTGGAGTACATGACTCCATTTCAAGGTTCATAGCCTCCAACCATTTTTCCTTCTTAGAATCTTCCATTGCATCATGATATGTCAATGGATCATCCTCACCATTATCAACGATAGCAACATGTGCTTCTCCAATTTTCCTATAGTGAGCAGATGGTCTCTTAACCCTCCCTCTATGTCGAGGTGGTATGACATTTTGATCTGGAGATGTGGTCTCCTTATTTTATCCTTTGACAATGGTTATTAGTTGTGGTCTAATCTGATCAAAAAGTAATTCTTCAAGTACAACTTTGCTACGAGATTTAAAATTTGTCATATAATCATTCCCGAGAAAAATGGCATTTGTCAATACAAATACCTTCTTTTCTTGTAGACTATAAAACAAACCTCCTCTCGTTCCTTTAGGGTATCCTACAAACAAGTATACTTCAACATGTGGTTCCAGCTTCTAGGTCTTTCTTTTCAGTACATTTGTTGGACACCCCATATACAAATATGCTGTATACTCGGTTTGCGACCATTCCATATCTCTAAAAGTGTTTTTGGTATAGACTTAGATGGAACTATATTTAAAAAATATACTACAGTTTGTAGTGCATAGTCCCAAAATGAAGTGGGTAATGATGAGTAGTTGTGCATAGTTCTCACCATATCAAGTAACGTCTGATTTCTTCTCTGTATTATAGTGTTCCAAGTGCAGTGAGTTATGATAGAATACCATGTTCTATCATATAGTCCTTGAATTCAGTATCAAGGTATTCCCCTCCTTGATCAGATCAAAGAGTCTTCATCGTCTTTCTTAATTACTTTTCAGCTTCTGCTTGAAATTCTTTGAACTTTTCAAAAGTTTCAAATTTCCTTTGCATTAGGTACATATATTCATACCTTGAATACTTGTCAATTAATGTGACGAAATATTCATAACCACCATGTGCTTGTATATTTAATAGACCACAAATGTTCAAATGTATTAGCTCAAGTGATTCCTTTGCCCTTTCGCCTTTTGCAGAGAAAGTCCTTTTAGTCATTTTACCTTCAACATAAGATTCACAAACTGATAGAGAACTAACTTTTAGTTCTCTTGAAGGACCATCCTTTACCAGTCTGTTAATTCTGTAAAGGTTAACATGACTAATCTAAGGTGTCATAGGTATGTTTCATCATCAGAAGAAACCTTTTGCTTCTTGGGTTTTGGTTGTTCAACTTTGAACATTTTGATATTGAACAGTGATTTTTTGTGGGGCCTTAAGGTGTAAAGTCCATTTTCCAGATGTGCAGAACAAATATCCAACCATTTCTAGAAATATTTACATAATTATTATTAAAAGAAACATTAAACATTTGTTCAAACAACCTGGAAACAGAAAAAAAATTCTACGAAAGCTAGGAATGTAATAAACATTGTCCAAAATTAAAACTTATTTCTAAAATAAAGTTTAACGAGTCCCATTGCTCTTGCCGAAACAACCTCTCCCGTTCCCACTCTCATCATTTGTTCCTCGTTGACAAGCTCCCTTGAAGAACTAAGCATCTACAAAGAACTAAGCATCTCCTATTCACAAATCACGAACACTAGCTTTGGGTTCTCTCAATTGGTTGGAAGGAGAGTTGCCTGGTGGAAGAGCTGTACGTGTGAGCCCAGACTCACTCCGATTGAGGATAGAGAATAGCAAAAAAGACCAATTGTTTGAGGTCCTTTTGGAACGTTACTTCTCTTCACTGATTGCAGTAGCTTTTTGGAATATACAAGGATAGTAAAATCTGGTTAATTTATGTATATAGTGTGTCAAACTTGCGTTTTAAAAAATACTCTGATATAAAAATTTTTAAAATTCCACTGCATACTGTTTTTCAATAATTGGTATCAGAGTCAAGTTTTTACATAAATTTACGAGTTTGTGATCATACTATATGTATAAATTATGTGATCTTTATCTCTCCTATGCTTGAATTTAATTTTTAAATAGTTGGCACTCTAAGGTTTCTATATATTTTTATGTTGTCATGAATTATATAGTGAATATTTATTAATTAATTATGGTGATTAAATTATTATTTAATTATTAATTAATTTATTTATTTATACTGGTTATGGTTCCTTAGATATTAGAATGTGTATCTGTGTTTTTCATGTAATTAGACAGCAGACTATCATCTCTGTCTAGGAATTATTATTTTATTTTAAATTTGTTAAGAATTTTGTAATTAAATAATTATTTGAAGAAGACGGATCTAGAAGGCAGATCTAGAAGATGGATGATAGCGCTCCTAGGTATTTCTTGAGTCTCTAATTTTATGTTTTTGAATTGTTGAAAATAAAATTGATGAATTGTATCAAAACTATATTTTCGAGAAAAGGGTGATCTCTGCTCGTTCGGCAGGCCGATGGTCGCAGATCAATATGCCAGACGTGAGGTTCGGCAGGCCGTGAATGGGGCAAAAATCTAGTTACTTTAGCGGCAGGCTAAACTTTTCAGTTCGGCAAGCCAAACATTCATAATCGGCAGGCCGACCTAAAAAGATCGGCAGGCTGATGGGTCATGACCAATAGGCCGATCACCCAGATCGGCTTGACGGTAAAAAGCTTAAAATTTTTTTTCCAAAAAAGGTGCAATTTTCATTTTATTTTTAGGACAATTCTAAGAAACATTAAAATTTGGATATGACTGGAAATATGAAGTATTCGATGTATGCGGGATTGAAGACTTAAAGATGGGCATTACATGAAGACGGATACAGCTTGAGAATTCAAGGACGAAGAATCGATAAAATGTTTCGATTATTCTCTTGTAATCTTTATTTTCTATTCTCTAGGGTAGAACCATAATATTACAGTTATTTATTATTATTTTGCATGTAGTTTTTCTTGATTGCTTTGCTTGTCTGCATTATAATATGATTTGCCATGTGTATTGATATCATGCCATATAGAATAGGGAGTGCTACTCAATTTAAAATTCTTCATGCATGTTCTTAAAATAAAACCTTGATTTCAAAAGATTGAGTGGGAGAAAGTTTTTGAAAAGAGGACCTAAGGCCTCTATCGTTAGTCCCTAGGCAGAACATGGTGGTTCCAACTCCTAGGAAGGACTTCATTATATACCAGGTTGGATCCCCAAGAGGATAAGGTATTTTAGTATGATTTATCGTTGCACATCCATAGGTGATGATTATAAATCATAGATAAAATATTAAAACGATGGTTATATACTCATATTAATTTTATTATTAACTTCCCTTAAGAGCTCTATTACTAAAATTAATGGCCAAAGAAACGATTATTAATATATACTGGATCATACGAGTCTCGGGTGGCATATGTTAATTAGGAGGGGATCCATGTTCTTGATTGAATTTGGCATGACTCCCCTAGGAGCTTGTTGAATTCTGAGTTGGGAATTATCATTGTAAGGTTGTGATACATAAACACATGTGTATGATTTTACATGATTGTATTATCTTACTAAACTATCATTATATGTTTAATTATGTTTGGTATATGATTCTTTATTATAGATTAAAAACACTTTATCTTCGATACTTGACAAAAACCAATTAATCTGAGAGAATTATAATGATTGGAAATGGAACCTAGACATCACCTTGTCCTTTGAGAAACTAAAATTTGTGCTGACGACACCTTGTCCTCCCGAGTCTATGAGAGATTCCATCAATGATCAATTCCAAGCATATGATCTTTGGAAAGATGCGAATGATCAGGGCTATTGCTATGTTATGGCTAGCATGAATAACGTGTTGTAGGTTCAACATGAGGATTATGAGATTGCTAAGCAGATCTTGGATAATTTAGAAAACAAGTTTGGAGGCTAGGCCCTAACATAACGGCAAGGGGTGCTTTGGAAACTCTTAAACTGTAAGCAAAGACAGGGGATGTCTGTAAAGGAGCACATGATGTTGGTCATGTGTTACCTCTCTAAGACATAAACCAATGGAGCCGACATCGATGCTGAAACTTAGATGACTATGGTCTTTGAGACTCTGTCTAAGAAATTTAGTCTATTTAGAGCTACATTTAATTTGAGCAATAGACAGGATATGACCTTAACAGAGTTGATGAAACAATTATAGTAGTTTGAACTGCTGATCAGGGAGTCTCCTATGGGTGGAGGGGCCAATTTGGCAGTTGCTTCTGGTTTCAATCCCAACACTGGGAATGTAAAGAAACAATGGGCCAAAAATAGAAAGTCTTTTGTTCCTGCTAATAACAAGAGCAAGAAGAAGAAGAAGAAGAACCTAAAGAAGCTTAAGTGCTTCTTTAGTGGGAAGGTCAGGCATATAAAGAAGCATTGGAAGGACTTCCTTTCTAAAGAAGGTAGGTGTGATCTTCTGTATTTAGAAACTTGTTTGGTTAAGGAATTCAATGACATTTGGGTCATAGATTCTTGTGTAACTAATCATTTTATGTTTCTTTGGAGGGGTTCAAAGAAACGAGAAGTCTGCTTCATGAAGACTTAACGCTTCAGATGGGCGATGGATCCTTGGTCTTAGCTGAAGTAGTGGGAGACGCCCATCTACATTTTGATAATTATAGGATTTTAATTTTGTGAGATTGTTTTTATGCTCTTAAATTTAAAAGGAATTTAATTTCTGTAGCTTGTTTATTTAAAGACTTATATTTGGTTTCTTTTAATAATAAAGTGGTGATTTGTAAAAACAAATCTTTTATCTATGCTAGATGGATCCAAAATAATCTATATTTTATCAAACCTAAGATGGACTTACTGCTTAATACTAAGATGAATGATAATAACTCTAAAAAACTTAAAACTTCTCACTCTAATAAGACTTATCTTGGGCATTTACGCCTTGGTCATATTAACCTAAATAGGATTCAAAGGTTGGTAAGGGATAAACCTTTAAGTCAGTTAAAGGTGGAATCTATACCTCAATGTGAATTTGGAAGGTAAAATGATCAAAAGACCATTCGAGTCTAAGGGCAATAGGGGCAAAGGGGTTCTAGAACTTGTGTATAGTGATGTTTGTAGACCGATGAGCATCCAGGCACGAGGAGGGTGTTAGTACTTTGTTACTTTTATCGATGATTACTGAAGATATGGGTATGTGTACCTAATGCATCACAAAAGCGAAACTTTTGACAAGTTCAAGGAGTTTTCAGTTGAAGTGGAAAAGTAATTTGGTAGACTCATAAAGGCACTTCGATCCGATCAAGGTGGTGAGTACCTTTCTAATGAGTTCTTGGGATACTTATTAGAGATTGGGATTTTATCCCATTTGACTATGTCGGGCACTCCGTAGCAAAATGGTATGATGGAGAGAAGAAATAGGACTTTATTTGACATGGTGAGATCCATGATGAGTTATTCTTGCTTTTATCCTTTTGGGGATATGCACTACAAACTGCATGTTATCTTTTGAACAATGTGCCTTCAAAATCGGCCTCTAAAACTCCTCACAAGTTCTAGATGGGCAAGAAGACATCCTTAAACTATATTCGCATATAGGGATGTCTAGCTCATGTCTTGTTTAAGGATGCGAATAAGTTGAAAGCATGTTAGGAAGTTTGCATATTTGTAGGATATCTAAAAGGGACTAAAGAGGGGTTATTTCTATAACCCAAAGGAAGGGACTAAAGTTTGCATACATGGATGACTTTAAGCCTCGAAGCAAAGTAGTGCTTGAGGAGTTAAGGAGTAATCCAATCACTCTGGAGGTTCCAAATGAAACCGTTTCGATCAGCATAGAAGAACCAAACAAACCCAAGCAACAATCTAAGGGGCTTCAGTGTAGTGGGAGGATTGGACGTCAACCCGAGAGTTATATGTTCAATGGGGAGGCCTTCTTAGCTGAACCGAATGAACATGATAGGGATCCTTATGCTTACATAGAGGCTATAGGGGATGTTTATTTGAAACTCTAGACAGAGGTCATGAACATAGAGTTAAAGTCTATGGAGACTAATCCAGTTTGGGAACTTATGGATCTTTCTGAAGGGGTAAAACCCATAGGGTATAAATGGATCTACAAGTAAAAAAGATGAGTGGATGGAAAGGTCGAAACCTTTAAGGCTAAACTGATAGCTAAGGGTTATAAGCAAAAAGAAGGAATCGATTAGGAGGAAACCTTTTCACCTATAGCCATGCTTAAGTCCATCCGGATTCTCTTGTCAATAGCTGCTGCTCTCGATTATAAGATTTGGCATATGGATGTCAAGACAGCTTTTCTAAATGGCTATCTTGATGAGTCTATTTATATGGAGTAAATAGATGGATTCAAGGTCAAGGGTCAGTCAATTTATGGACTTAAGAAGGCTTCCTGTTCTTGAAACATAAGATTTGATTAGTGATCAAGACTTATGGGTTCTCACAAAATGAGGATGAGCCACGTGTTTACAAACACATTAGGGATGGAAAGTTAGTTTTTCTACTACTCTATGTAGATGACATTCTGCTAATTGACAATGACATTGGGGCATTGTCATCTATCAAATTATAGTTGACCATGTAGTTTGACATGAAGGATTTAGGTGAGGCTAATTTTGTTCTCGGTATCCAGATTTTCTGAGATAGGAGGAACAAAACGATAGCTTTGTCACAAGCCAACTACATAGATGAAATTCTCAAAAGGTTTGCAATGTAGGAATCTAAGAAAGATGGGCAACCATCTAGGTCTGGAATTACTCTTTCTAAGAAATACTCTCTAAAGTCTAAGGAAGAAAGAGAATACATGAAGAAGGTGCCTTATGCTTCGGCAGTGGGTAGTCTCATGTATGCCATGCTTTGCACACGACTGGATATTTGTTATGCGGTTAGGATTGTAAGTCGATTTTAGGCGGATCCGGGTCCGAACCATTGGGCTGCGGTCAAGCATATTTTTAAGTACCTGAGAAGGACTCGAGGGTATATGCTTTTGTATTCGGGTGAGGATTTGACTCCTCTAGGATACACTAACTCAGATTTTCAATCTTGTTTGGATTTGAGGAGATTGACTTCTAGTTTTGCGTTTACTCTAGGTGGTGGTGCCATCAGTTGGAGAAGTGTAAAGTAAGATTGCACTTCAGATTCAACGATGGAGGTCGAGTATATGGCAGCTAGTAATGCTTCGAAAGAAGCGGTGTGGCTCTATAAGTTCCTTAGGGATCTTAAGGTAGTTCCTATTATAGACAAAGTGGTATCACAGTACTGTGATAATAGTGTAGTGGTAGCTAATGTTAAAGAACCAAGATTTCACAAGAAGAGTAAACATATCGATCGAAAGTATCATGTGATAAAGGACTTCGTTGAGGGTGGGCATGTCATGGTGTGCAAAATCACGTTAGAGGACAATTTAGCTGATCTATTCATGAAGACACTTACTGAGAGAGTCTTCGAGAGGCATGTGGCAGCTATAGGGATGCGGGATTTGTCATATTTACTCACTTAGTGTAAGTGGGGGATTGTTAGACGTGTATGCCCTAAGGAGCAAAAATGTAATATGTTTTTAGAGATATTTTTATCAATAAAAAATTTATTTATTATTTATATACCAAATTTTGTCCTATTTACATTCATATTTGTTGAATGTATGTTAAGCAAACTAAAGTCTAGGACTATCGATCTAAGCCTTTAAGAATTGGACATATGACGGATAGATTATATGGAAGACACTATTCTAAAAGTGACGGTCTAAATCAAAAGATCCTCAATTGAGGGAATAAAGTTGAGCGCTTTATTCATGTGAAGATTGTTATGTTGTCTATATCCTTATTGGGAGATGGTTTGTCTTGGCCATTAGAGGTGGACTCAGCGAATAGAAACATTGGCACATTGTCATAGGTGACGATGTGTTGGATTGAGACATAAAGTAAATTGATTTAGGTTAATAATTCCATCTCGACAAATCGATTCACTTTAGACAATCATTTCTATTGTATCTTAATCTTGAGATGAATAGCGGGCCCGTTGTCTTGACTTATGTCTTTTGATGTACCAAAAGGTGACATCCATATTTTAATAGTGGTACGCCTACTGATACGTTGAAGGCATGACTCTTGATAACATAGACCTGTTATTCATAGATATGGAATCCATAATTTCTTTTCAGGAGTAGTGATATCCTCTTATATGCGTTATCCTATAATTAAAAAACTAGAGTGCTCAACCATTTAGATACATAAGTGTAATCAAATGGCATACTGTCTTTGGATGGTAAGCTTTCCATGTTAGTGATGTGCCCTAGGCCAATTATGTAAGGACCACATATTGACTTCATTACATTTGCATTTTATTAATAAAGAGGCATTTTTATTATTATTTTTTATTCTAATTCCATGGATAGTTAATTTTGCCTAAGGTCATCAAGTATGTGACTTGATAGTAAAACTCTCAAGTGAAAATTGAATTCTGTTCTAAATTATTCCTAGTTGGTCATTATTATTGGGATAATAATGAATGAAGACTAGTATGAAGTTTGACTGATGATTATGTTTTATTAATCATGTGTATAAGATACTAAGTCAACTCATAGATACGTATTTAAGAAATGATGTATTGGATCGACCCGCTATGAGAAAATTGCATGGATAATTGTCATAAGTGATTCTCATCATAATAGTATTATCCTAGTCCTCAAACTTGAAATCACCATTGTTTTCTACATGACAAGTTCTATATTTTGATACATTCTAATATTATCTTTAACAGGATAATGGAATGGATTATTGTTGGATCTATAGTGAATCATGTGAGGAATGTGAGTGATTAAGAAGGAATTTGTCCCTCATTTATTATGAGAAAGATATCTGTGAGCCCCTCGATAAGTTAGACTGAAGAAAAATGTATGGCTATACTAGAATGAATTAATAAGGGTTATAAATATCAGTCTACTTAAGATTGAGAAATAATACGATTGAATAGTATAAGGATGATATGAACCATGCCTTATGTTCAATCAAGGTATCTAGTGACAAAGGGACTTTAACACTTATTGTGGATTAGGTTATGTTAGATTATTGACATTTGCATAACTTGGGCAATCATAATGTCTTACTAGAGGCCGCTTACGATTGTGGGCTAGAAACAGAATTTCAACCCCACTACCAACGTTATGTGAACCTACAAGGTCGCACACTTAGAATAGACCAAAAATGAATTTTGGATTTACTATGTCTAGGTTCAATGAACCTGATAATGTCCATATTCGATGTACTAGATATATCTAGGTTCATTAAATCTAACAGTGTCTAGATTCTATGAATCATATTTGAATTACAGTTTACCCTAATTAAAATTTGACTCATCCTCAAAGTCAATATATATATAAATATATCTCTATTTTAGGGTTTCTGGCCGAATTAAGATAAGAAAAGGCATTTTCTTATTCAAAAGGGTAAAAACATTAAAACCCTAAAAAGTAGAGAGAGTCATTTAACATAAGGAAAGGGCACTAGCACACCAATTAGGTTTTTGAGAGAGTCTATTCATGTGGATACCTACAGAGGGTGTTGCTCTAAGTGACAACGTCTGAATCCGATCCCGAATATGAAAAGCTCGAGTTAAGGTGTCATCGGAGTGAACCTGCTCTCTTCCTTCTAGAAATATTGCACCTTTTGTCATCCTGGTAAGATTCTATGACTTTCTCATCAATCTAATCGAATTGTATGGATACTGTGAGGGTTTTGTGGGAATTAATTTTGATTTTTTGCTGTTTATTTGAATCACAAAATCCAACAAAACCCAACATTCCTATGGTGAGATAATGGAACATAAGATAAAAATAATCAGGAAGGTAAGACAAAACTTGTCCTTAAGCTGATTATGGATAATCCTATTGGGATATGATACATTATGATATGTCATGGAGACTTAGCTACACGGGCCTCATAATTCTCTATAGTTTGAGTGTGTAGCTCCAAGCTTTTAGTAGAATGGCGTTGGAGTTGATAATTATAAAATGTATATCTAGGATATTGGGTTTCATAATTATTGTGAGCTTGAATTAAGTTGGTCCATCAGGTCCCCTTTGCTAACTCATAAAAATCCTATAACGATAAGGCGTGCTTTTTCAATAATTGCTGACTTATGTCAAATTTATCAGATTGGCTAAAATTTGGTAAAATTAGATAATTCATGTTTGTTTATTGGTTGAATTAATTTTATCACAAAATTAATTCAAAATAAACTTGTTGAATTATCGGTTGGATTAATTTTGAATTAATTCAAGATAAACTTGCTGAATTATCAGGAATATTTATTTTCCTAGAGATCATCTAAATATGACTGTTTTAATCAAATAACTTCTCTATTGGGTTATTTGAATTAAAACTAAGGTTCTATTTTAAAAACCTCAAGTGGAAGATAAAGATTCGTAGGGATAAAAAATCGTAAGTTTGATAGGCCGATCTTAAACTTCGGCCTGTCGATGGGATAGATTTAGCATGCCGATCTGCTAGTTTGGCCTACCAACCGTGGGATTTTTTATCTCTTATTTTGGATGCAGATTTTATCAGATATCGATTCTGATTTGAATCTGTTTTGAATTTTTGAGTCCTTATCTGACAAGGACTAACTTCTAGGCCCAACCTCTAGAAAAAAGGGAGTGAGTGTCTTTGTTATTTAGATCAATTGAGAGATTAAGAGTGAAACTTTACTGGTGAGCTTTTGAAAACTCCTTGTGAGCTCTTATTCACAAATCATAAACACTAGCTTTGGGTTCTCTCAATTGGTTGGAAGGAGAGTAGCCTGGTGGAAGAGCTGTACGTGTGAGCCCACACTCACTCTGATCGTGGATAGAGAATAGCAAAGAAGGCTAGTTGGTTAAGGTCCTTCTAGAATGTTACTTCTCTTCACTGATTACAGTAGCTTTTTGGCATTTACAAGGTTAGTAAGATCTGGTTAATTTATGCATATAGCGTGTCAAACTTGTGTTTTGAAAAATACTCTAATATAAAAATTTTTAAAATTTTGCTACGTACTATTTTTCCAACAGCTTATGCTAAGTATCTACAAGAAAGAGTGGCTAAGGAGGAAAACAAGAGGTCATGATCTTATTGCCTTCCATACATTTCCAAACCATTCATGTAGACGATTCAAGCAATCATTTAAGTCATAGACAAGGGAAGGACAAAAAAAGTGGGCTCGTAGAAGAGGATCTCCTTTTCTTCTTACTTGTTTGTCCCACCGTCTACAAGAACGCTATAGAAGTTGACGATGAGGAGGAGGCAACCAACTTGGAAAAAGACAAGGACGTTATTGATGAATCTGTTGAGGATAAGAACAAGTCCAAGGTAGTAGTCTCATAAAACAAAAGCCTAGTTCACATTACTAGAAATTTGAGATTATACGACTTTTATTTAACAACCTTTTTTCAAGAACTGTCATCATAAGGGAAAAAAACGAGGAGAGTTACACCCGAGAAGATGAAAATCATCATGATAGAGTAGGTGGTCTACCACAATGGTTTTTTCAAAAACCATCATAGAAAGTCTAGCCTTCCACGATGATTTTTTAAAAAACCGTTTTTTAAGACCCAACATTATACAATGGTTTTTGTAAAAACAGTCATGTAATATAAGCCCTAGGGTTTTATATTTTTCAAACATCACTTGCCTCCCCCTACATTCAAACTCAAGCTCTTCTCTCAAACTCTCTCTCTCTCAAACTCGATGTCGTCGTCGCCTTTCTCTTGCCGTTGCCATCATGTAAGTTTTCTTCTTTTCTTTCTCTCTCTCCTTTGTTGTCGCCTTCCCCTACCCCCCCAACCTCCCCCTACCCGACCCACCCCGTCCTGCACCTCCCCTGCCCTCCCCTACCCTATCTGCCCCTTCCCCCTCCTCTACCCTGCCCTACCCGCCCCTCCCCCGCTTGCCCCTCCATCTCTCACCCTTCCCTATATCCATACATACATATATACATATCAATTATATGATTATATAATTTGGATATAAATAATATATGATTATATTATTTGGATATAAATAATGTATGTACGTATGTATATATGTATGATTATATACATATAATAATATAATTGAGATTTTGTGATTTTATGAAAAATGGATATGTGATTTTGTGCGATATGTGATTATGTGATGTTATGATTTTGGTTACGTCATTTGTGAGATGTGATTTTGTTTACTTTGTTTATGAGAGTTTGTGGTTTTGTGAGAAATGGATATGTGATTTTGTGTAATACGTGATTTTGTATCATATGTGATTATGTGATGTTGTGATATTGGTCATGTAATTTGTGAAATGTGATTTTGCTTACTTTCATTATGACAGTTTGTGATTTTGTGTAATATGTGATTATGTCATGTTGTGATTTTGGTAGTCATTAGATTAGATAAAAATGTCTCAAGAGAGAGATAATAAGCACTATGAGGAGGAGTATGAAGAGTGCACTACATCTTCCTCTCAAAATAGCAAGGCAAAACAAATTAGGAAACCCTGAAGGTGCAACAAATTCGATCATAAACTAGATTTCGAGCAAAGAGCAACTTTGATGAAAAAAGTTCATCAGATGAAGAAGAGAGATTTAAGAATAGAAGTGACGTTTGATTTAAGAGAGAGGTTTAAGTAGAGTGTTAGGTGCTTTCAAATAATTGAATGCATTATTTTTCATTATAGTTTTTTGGTAGAATATTGTGAACTTTTAGACAAGGCGCACAATTTTAGCTTCATATCTTTGACAATTGTTTCAAGTGTTGCAAGTGACCCACAGTGTGATTGCAGAGAGTGCGTCACATCACTCCTCCACCTATTAACTCAAGCACCGAGGGAAAAATTATTTTTCGTGTCATACAATGTTGGAGAACATTGGATGTTGGCACTTATTTTACCATGGGAGGACAAAATATATTGGTTTGATCCCCTGGAACACCCACCACGTGAGATTTCGTATCACTCACAAGATTGTAAGTATCAATGTTTCTAATAAAATTAATGGGGTGTTTGGCAAGTAAGTCTAGACCACAGTCTAAACCACTTTCTTGGTTATAAATAGTATAAAGCTCTTTCGTGCTACAGTAACAATAAAAAAAATCGCTACAGTGTAAAGTTCTCACATGCTACATTAAAAAAAATTCTAACCAACAGTTCTAACTACTCTGCCAAACACCCTATAAATATGTTAAGTTTTACATAATTGTATTGTCTATTAATTCATTTAGTCATGACACATTATTAGAGCGTTTAACAATTGGAAACTTCAAGTGGAAAACAGTGTAACATTATGATCAAACCGAATGCTATATTCCAAATGTAAATGTCCAAGACAAGAAGGAAACGTAGAATGTAGTTTTTTATTTTACGTTTCATGCAGGATATAATTAATAGTAGTATACAAGCCCTAGCAAAAAAGGAATTTTATATACATATGAATATAAATGAAGTTGGAATTAAATGGGTACAATTCGTAAATAGGTATGTTATGTTTAGATAAAGATAGTAGATAAATGATTGTGCAAAATAGTTCAAATGTTATTGATCTTGTAAATGCCTTGCAATTTCAATATACATAATTTTTTATATGTAATTAGGGCCTTGTAGTAATGGATAACACCCGAGACTGGCCATCTCATGAGAAATTAGAAATTTTGGCATTTTTTTTGTACAATAACAATTTTCGATGATGGTTTTTGACAACGTCCTTACACGAAGGTTTTTATAAAAACCATCATGTAAAGTTGTTATACTAACTTTCCACGATGGTTTTTACAAAAACCGTCATGGAAAATGTCCTTTATTACAATGATTTTTTTAAAAAACTGTTGTGAAAGAGGTCCTTAAGGCACCTCAAATTGGCACCCATTTTGAGGTTTCACGACAGTAAAAAATCATCGTGAAAACTCAATTTTATACCACGACGGAGGTTTTCACGACTATTTAAAACCATCGTAGAATTCTTAATTTGTAGTAGTGTCAGCAGGGCCAGTGAATACCAAGGATTTTAGAGTGCAGGTTGAGAAGCTCATCCAGGACCAAAGGACAAATGGTATTGAAGTAGTAGACCCGCATGCTGCATCTGCGGGCGAAAGTGGTGTTGTTTTCAGCGCCCTTTGTTGTCTTGAAAATTTGCCTCACAATAGCCACCGGGCTCACTTTGAGGAAACTGTTCTGGTAATGCATGGTCAACAGACTCTCATGCTCCTTTATCTTATGGTTGGCATCCTCCTCGGTGTCATTTTGGGGGTCAAAATATCAATTCCTCGTAGGGCAATGTCCTAAATGTTCCACTCCAGCAAGGCATATATGTACTTGAGTTATGTATGCTAAGTAGTCTGTTATTTCGACTTTGTTAAATTATTAGTCGGAATAATATCTATAGCCGGAATATAGCCGACTGAATATCATATGCCCTAATAATTATGCTCACACCTTGACGAGGGAAGTTACCTACTTGGGCAACATATGGATGTAACATAATGTTATTTGTTTTGTTATAACAATTAGATGCGGATCAGAGTAATTTGAAATTTGTGCACGTGGTTCTTCGATGCAGCAAACATCCGGATAGCATTTGTGGACGTTATAGTGTTGGAATTAAAATATAAAACGCAGCCGAAGAGGCGGATCGTTGACAAACAGAAATTTTTCAAAAACTTTGTTCATCAGGATAGATATATAATTTTAATTAATAATAGAAAGCTTTAGGAATTTTACAAACCTTTTGAAGACTATCAGGGTATCCTAGCTATCTTCTTTGACACTACGATCTTCCAATCTAAGCCTCCACACCAATGGAAAGACGAGTGGGCGTCAAATTGCAAGAATGAATTTTCCTCACATTTTTCTGAATCTGCTATGTACTCAACACATGAGATAGCAGACCCTTTTTTTCCAGAGAAGAACTCTCAGTTTTTCTCTCTGAGTATTTTGTAAAAGTTATGTGAAAAAAAAAACTCTTGAGATAACTGTTATCTCTCCCTATTTATATCTGAGCAATTAGTTATTTTTCAATTGACTTTTCAATATGAAAATCATCACCATATCACACATATAAGGAAATGATATATTTTATAGGGTTGTAACCTTTTAACTTTCCCTTTCCTTCTCTCTTTTTTTTTTGTCTTCTTTCTTTTTTTTTTTTTTCGAATCACTTGGTGATTCATATCTCCATTCTCACACACACACACATATATGTGAACGTAAAGTAACTTTACGTTTCTAGCTTTCTTTCCTTTTTTTTTTTAACTTTAACGAATCAGTACTGATTCGTTTATATATAATATATATATATATATATATAAAGCAACGTAAACAAATTCGTATTGAATTCGTAAATATATATATATATATATTAGCAAATCTTTTATATATATATATATTAAAATATTATAAAATCTTATATATATATATAAAAAAAAGATTTGGTTCAAAACTATATATATATATATATCTTAATTTAAAAATAAATCACATTTATTTAAGAATTAATCAATTAATTAATTAACTAATGCCCAGTTAAATGTGACAACATTTATCACATTACATTATATATCACAGAGAACATTTTTCGGTGTCACATTAATAATTCAAGTGTGAAATAATTAATTCAGAATTCAATAATTCCAAAATAAATATATAATTCATTCTATACAAAAATCCATTATAGTGTTACAGAGGCGGTATTGGGGACCTATGGACCTATAACCCAAGCTCCAATAAATTTGACAATTAATCAAACTCTTTAATTAATGTGTTAAATTTATTAGTTTCAGTGTTACTCCACTAAAAACCTGAAACTGAACTCTTGAGGTTATAGTAAAATTACTCAAAGAAAATTAGCGAGTTGTCCATTGATATAATC